>ML295915.1:16924-82688 GCA_005239495.1 Nicotiana undulata | reverse complement strand
GTCCCATTTATTTCTCGGACAAGAGTTGTATAATTGTATAAATTCTTAGAAACTACTCATGTACTTGTGTCACCGGGTTCTGGGGATGTGTTGAGTCTTGTTTTATTGAATTAAATGGATTTCCTGTCGTGTTTAATTTACAAAAATTTATTTATTTGATTATGAAATACAATAAAGGCAACGATTTCGAAATTGTTGAACAGGAATGTATTTCAACTGATTAAGGGGTTGGCTTGCCTGATAGTGGTGTCCGGCGCCATCACAACCCATAGGTTTTGGGTCGTGACAATTAGGCATTATTTTGAACTAACTAGTTGTGAGCTTTGTGTAGGAATTGTTTGTGGTGTGCAAGACTATATTGGAAAAAATTGGCAAAGTATAGAAATGGGACCGGTGACTGCGCTCAAAATATCGCGGTCAGCGGAAGCTGTTTCGCGGGGGCGTAAATTTGTAGCGGACGCGGACTTACAAAGACCTGAATGATAACTCTCTAAAGTTGCATCCGCATTCGCAGCCGTTAATTCGCGGTCAGCGGTGCTTGTTTCGCGGTCGCGCCTGGTTTTCCGCTGTCAGTGGAGTTGGTCAAGCAGTAGCTCTTCCAAAAGATAAAAGCGCGGACCGCGGTGAAATTCCGTGGCCGCGCTCAGGTAGGTCGGTGGGCCCTTAGGTTTTAAGTATAAATAGGAGGTCCTTCCTCCTTTTACACTTTTCGAACCCTTCATTCTCATAGACATACTCTACTGTTCATACTTTAGCCTCTGTACATCATCCTTCTTCTACTAATCGAGAATCGTTTTCTAGCACAAATCAATCAATTGGTATTTTCAAATTTTATATGAATTTTGACTTTTTGTTATCTTTTAATTGTAGTTCTTCTTTTTATTTTCTTAGTTAAGTTCAAATTTTCTTTCTAATTAGGGTTACTACATGCCAAGAATCATAATCATGCTAAATTGATGATAAAACGGGTTAGGTAATTAATTATCATGCCTAATGGGGGATGGGGTTGTTCACTTTGCTTTTTAATTACAAAAACTTCTGATAATTGAAAAACCTAGATTATTTATCGTTCATCAATGCCTATTGTATTTGAATTTCCCTGACCGCAGTCAGCGTTCTTGTGAGTATACGTGATGTATGGGATAGTTGTTCACGACCGCGGAGATTGTTTTTTGGTCAGCGGTTTACATTACGCGACCGCGCTCTTAATTTCGCGGACCGTCGTGCTAAACTTCAGAGAATTCTTCAATTGGGTCCGCAGCCGCGTTCCTTTTTACGCGGTTAGCGTTTCACGTTTCGCGGCCGCGCCAAGATTTTCGTTGTCAGCGGGGATTCACTTTCAGAGATTGGGTAGTCTGAACCCCAGTCTTCCGCTGACCGCGACCCTTTTTCCGCGGACTGCGGTGGCCAGTACGCGGTCACGACTTCTTTTTTTTCACTATCAGCGGTCCACTGTTCTGTGAAACACTTTGATCATTTATCTGCC
This sequence comes from Nicotiana undulata, assembly GCA_005239495.1. Taxonomy (NCBI): domain Eukaryota; kingdom Viridiplantae; phylum Streptophyta; class Magnoliopsida; order Solanales; family Solanaceae; genus Nicotiana; species Nicotiana undulata. Next base: position 81,202 of record ML295915.1, on the reverse strand, counting down.
TTCATCTGATACTTGCTTGAATAACATTACTAATTGTCACACCTCCTTTTTCACTATCCGGATTAATAAAAGGGTAATAAGGGAGTTTTTCCACTTTAAGTGACATTATTCGGATTTGGGATTTATTTTTAGTTGAGAGTCGCCACCCGGATTTTTGACGATGCTCCGGGACACTGCTTTATTTTGAAATCCCAAACCGAGGAATTGTTTGACTCTGTTTTGATTTGTCTGCGACCAGAAATCCGAATAAGAAATTATGTTAACCCGGGAGAAGGTGTTAGGCATTCCCGAGTTCCGTAGTTCTAGCACGGTCGCCTAACTATTATTATTTGGCTTAAATTATCTGGTTATTTATGTATTTTATCTTACTGTGCATTTAGCCTTTTTAATTTTAGCCGCTTTTGACATTTATGGATTTATCTTGAAACAAGTCACGATGACGTGCACTTGTTTGTTTTTGGACACGTTATAATTGCGCCACATGAAATGCCCCCGACTTCAACTCAAAACCATAATAAAAATCACACGTTATAATTGCGCCACATGAAATGCCCCCGACTTCAACTCAAAACCATAATAAAAATCACACGTTATAATTGCGCCACATGAAATGCCCCCGACTTCAACTCAAAACCATAATAAAAATCACACGTTATAATTGCGCCACATGAAATGCACCCGCAATCACAACATGTGATTTTTATTATGGTTTTGAGTTGAAGTCGGGGGCATGAGTTTCCACACCCGAGTGTAGATTACGTAGTCAAAACTATGGTGATGACGGTTAAGAAAAATGCCTATTTGAGGCGATATTCAATTACTCTTTAAGTTTTGGGGTTTTTATCTAAAAGAGGTGTTTTAATACTTACGGGCTATGTACATAATCCAATTCATGTGTTTATGGATTTATCATAGGATAAATCATGCTGGCGTGCACTTGTTGTTTTTGAACACATCGCAATCACGTCACATGAAATGCACCTGTGATTTCTACGTGTGCTTTTATTATGGTTTGAAGTTAGGGTCGGGGGCACGAGTTGCCACGCCCGAGTGTAGGTTATGGTTGTTTGAAGTAATACTTGACTATTTACTAAATTTCAATCTGAAGAGGTATTTTTTAACCTAACGGATATATAGAAGATTGTTTAAGCTTAAATTCACTTAGTCTAAAGGACAAAGATGCTTGGGCTATGGCCATATTTTAGCCCAATAGTTATTTTAGTCCCTTTGGACAATCCTAATCATGGCTATTTGTAAAAGAGGTGAAACTATATAATTTAGTTTAAAGCATGCCAATGAAGACAGGTTTGCAGAATAATTCGAAACAGGGTTACTGATTTACAAGTTCTAAACATCAATCACGTATTCAAGAATTTGATAGGCATATTCAGCTAGGTTAGTGCAATGGACTAAACGATTTTATTAGTTGCAAAATAGCTTAAATACGTGCTGCTTATTTCATAATTTACACATTGGGTGTTATACGGGAAATTCATGTTGTTACTATTGTAAGATCAGTAGCTAACGAGTATTTTTTTAAAAGTTTAATAGAAGCCCTTTCGAGTAGTAAACCTATGTTTATACATTTCGAAATTCCAGCAGAGCTGAATTAAGCAACTTTAAAATAGATCACAACGATTTCGAGGTAAAGAAAACTGTATTGGGCCTGTTTAGCAGGCTGGACCAGTTTTGAAAACTTCACATTAGTAAGAAAAGGAGAAATAAATCTGAATACTAATTGAAAAAGTCCAGTCCATATTTACAACCAATACAAAAATCTACTCTATTACATTTCCATCTTTAACTATACATTTTCCTAAAAAAATATAGATAAAAATAAAAGAATAGCAAAGAAAATCTGATGTTGCTCCTGTGCGAGCTAACAGCCTTCACAACCCCATGCCTGTGTTTCAACAAAATTTGACTATTTTTAGGCATTCTTAAAGAGTAAATCTGACCATCCGTGGGTTCAGATTCCCTACCTTAATGCTTTTTTTCGATCATACAATCTTTACCCCCCTAACATGATAATCTAACAATTAAGTAAATATTTGTGCACTGTTATGGGGTGAATCTGACCATCGAAAGGTCTGATTCATCTACCCTAGTGCAGAGTTTCTCAATAGCAACTGAGGCAAACATAGAGTAAACACTCAACTTATTCTTAACAGCACAAAATTCACATGTTCATAGTCTAATCAAAACATCAGAAACCAAACACTACTAATCACATACCAGCAAAATAACTTCAAAAGGTTCAGAGATAACACTACATCAAGTTCATCTACCCATAAGCTAATTGATATGTTAAGCATACCCTTGAACGTTTGAACATTATATTTTTTCAGATTTTTCATACAAAAGAAGAAGGGAATTTCAGTTATACAAAAATCTGATTAACACAGCCATGGAAAAACAAAAGTTCATATCTGAAAATCTCATTAAAAGTAAGCTGTTACATACCTTTTTGAAGAGAAAAATAAAAAAATCCTGACCAAATAAAGATCAGGCAGAGGTGAAATCAGCAAGAAAATGGGAGAAGTCTCAACAGCAACAAACAGCAAACCAAATAACCCCAGCCAGCAATTAATCCAGGAAATTTGAGTATAAGCACTAGAAATTCTAGAAATCAGAATACCCAAGAAGAACTAGAAACTGAGAACTAAAAGGATTTACTGATCGATTTTTGTTCAAGGAAGGAAACCAGATTTTTTCTTTCTGTTACTCTACTGATGTTTTGGAAAACTTTTGTTGTCAGCAGTAGCTAATTCTATTTTCTGTGTTTTTCAGCAGCTAAGAGATTGTAAAAAAAATAGCCCCCCTAATGGTATAAAGTGGGTGTGTATATAAGGGGATTTGGGATAGGAAATGCTTGGCATATTCCCTATCCAAATGGGCTGAAAATAGTACAAAGGCAGCTGTAACACTTATCCTTTGAGACAGCTGCCCTTATTCCAGAAGATTTCATCCCCTACAATGACTTAATACCCCCTAAAAATATGATTTTCTAATTCTAGAAGGTTCTTGGGTTATTACACCCAAGATTCCTTCAACTAAAAGTCCTAAAATACCCCGTAGAGTATCCGGGTTTACCCTTAGGCAACTAGGGTTAGGTTTGATTGGGGTTGACTATTAACTCTAGTTAGGAAGTTTAATTCCCTTAGTGAGGTTAGATAATTCTAGAATAACTAATTGAATGTTAATTTATTTTAGGACTTAGATTAATTAATTAAAAAAAATAGTTAAGTTATTATACTTAGTTAATTATCCTACACTATGGTTTAATTAAAGGCAGTCGACTAACTTAAGTGGCCATTCTAAATCCTAAGATATGTGGATTTGAACTAAGGTAGAAACTAATTAATTAATCCTTACATATAACTTATGAACTAATTTAAGGGAAGAAGAAATTAAAGAAAGAATCTGAAAGCCTCAATTTAAATCCAAAGTCAATTAAACCATATTATAATCAATACAAGAATCAAGCAGGTATATAGAACCCTAATCAAACTAGGTGAGTCATGATTATTAAACTAGGATTACAACCAAGCTTGAATGGTCATTAACCAACCAAAGAAAATTGAGATTCAGTCCAAATTCATAACAACCAAATCAAGGGTTTCAAATCTAGCATATTCAACCATGACGATCAAATCAATCTCCCTAAGCAATTAGTCAATTGTAAACACTGTTTTGAGAAACAGTCTCGAAAAGAAAAAACTTTAACTAGGTCAAGCAGATTGGCATAAACTCAACTAATATTTGAATCATCATTCAGAGGAACAGAATTAAAACTTAGGCCAATTAGTCCTAAAGTCAGTGATAAAACATGGAACCTAAGTCTAAATCAAACACTTAGATGAAAAACCATGGAATCTAAACCAATTAATACAAGAGTCAACAACTATACCTAATTGACAACATACAAATCACAATTCAGGATTTTTAAGAGGCAATGACAAAAGCAAAAGAAAAGGAACAACGCAAAATCTAATCAGTATTCGTAACATGAACTTGTCCCTAAGAAATCAACTAAGACGAGCAAAGCATGCTAATCTCAACAAATCTAGCAAGCCTAAGTTCAGATTTTCAGACTTCATGATTAAGACGGCCTAGGACAGGATTTAGGCTAGGTAATTGGTTATCTAAACAAAAACAGAGGGAGGAGAGGTACCTAGTTAAGTTGGAACAAATTGGCCGGATTCCGGCGGCTGACTGGAGTTTGGCCGGACTCCGACAAGGTTTGAATGGAATCAAACCCACGTGAATCACTTGCTCTTGTTGAGAGCAAGTGACTCACGTAAGTCTGAGCCACTGATTTGCTTTCAATCGATGGGGGGGGTGAACTCTAAGTTTTCAGTGTTTTTTAGATCTGAAATTGCTCGTTTTAGGGTGAGTTTTTGGGGAAACATATGGTAGGAGGTGATTGAGGAGGAAAAGAAGATTGTAGGGTGAAATTTTGGTGGAGTTCGATTGATCTCCGCCGCCGGAGGCGATTTCCGGCCAGCGGAGCACGGCGGAGGAACGGTGGAGCTAAGGCGGGGGACGACGGCTCCGGTGAGGTGAAGAGAGAGGAGGGAGAGATGGATGGGGAAGGCTGGGTTAGACTTTAGGCGATATGGGGTAGGGGGATGACTTGAAACAGTTATATACCAATTAATCCTTAGTTCCCAGTCGTTGGATCCCACTAAATCAACGGTTGGGATTAATTTTTACTTAAACGGGGTCGTTTGGGTAGTATAGGAGCGGACAAGTTTAATTTTGGGCATGGGTCGTTTCTGTGTGTATAGAGAAGCTTGGGGCCTGGGCAAATTAGCCCAGGTCTGATTTTAAGCTTATTTTGGGTCTAATTCAATAATAAGATGTAGTAATTGGTTCTAATTTAATTTTGTCTTAATTATAGGTTAATTTTTAAACTAATTAAGGGTAAGACAAACAATTTGACACTCATATATTAAAAAATCAATTTTCACAATTCGTTCGGAAAAATAATTAATTTTTAGCAATTAGCTATTAAAATTGCATTACATCAATTAGTCATTATCCGTTTGTTATTTAATTCGTTTAAATAATAAATTTATAATTCCTTGAACATAGTATTACACCTAATTATGCAATTTTAATAATCTTAAAAAAAAGAAACTATGAATATGCCAAATGCAACCAATTCACATTTAATTAACTTATTGTATCAAATTTTGTAGGAGTAATATGATGGGTGAAAAATCACGTACCTTTGTCGTTTGAACTTTCGGTAGCATGCCGGAACCTGGCACTTTTGGCTCCCCGACCTCGACCGGTGTCAAAGAATCGGACCCATATACCAGAGTGAGTGATGTCTCCCCTATGCTTGTTTTTGGGATCATTCGATAGACTCATAGTACCTCGGGTAGCATTTCCCTCCATTTACCTTTTGCATTTTCTAACTTCTTCTTTAAGTTCTAAACGATGATTTTGTTTGTGTATTCGGCTTGGCCGTTTTCACAGGGGTGATAGGGTGTTGACAGGATCCCTCTGACCTTATGGTCCTCGAAGGACTTCCTCGCCTTGCTTCTGATGAACTGCTTTTCGTTGTCATAGGTTATCTCGAAGGGATCCCAAATCGGCATAGGATATGGTCCCATATGAAGTTAATGACTCCTTTTCCTCTTATCTTCTCGAAGGCTTGCGCTTCTATCCATTTTTAGAAATAGTCAGTTATAAATAGAATAAACTTGGCTTTACCTGATGCTGTTGGCAGAGATCCGACAACGTCCATCGCTATTTCGTGAACGGTCACGGCGACAAGGCCGAGTGTAGTTGTTCACCGGGTGGTGGATCATAGGTGTGAATCTTTGTCATTCGTCGCGTTTCCGGATGAACTCCTTGGCATCTTTTTCCACGATGTCCTAATAATAACCTGCTCTGATCACCTTTCGGATTGGAGAATCGGTGCCAGAGTGATTTCCACAAGTACCCTCGTGGATTTCTCGGAGCACATAATATGTATCCCACGGCCCCAGGCATACCGCCAGGGGCCCATCGAAGGTCCTTCTATCAATAATTCCGCTTTCGTCAAGCGAGAATCGAGCTGCTTTGGTTCGCAGGGCTCTTGACTCTTTTGTGTCTGCGGGTAGCTTCCCGCTTCACAAGTGATCGACGTACTTGTTTCTCCAGTCCCATGTCAGGCTGGTGGAGTTAATTTCGGCATGGCCTTCCTCGATAACTTATTTGGATAGCTGAACAACGACTCTGGGGAGTACGTCATCTTTTTCCACGGTCGATCCCATATTTGCGAGGGCATCTGCCTCGCTATTTTGATCTTTAAGGTATGTGGGTCAGGTTCCACTCCTTGAAACGATGAGACGTGACTTGAGTTTTGCCTAAGTACCTTTACGTCATATCCTTTCGAACTTTGAAGCTCCCATTTACCTGGTTCACTACCAAGAGGGAATTACATCTTGCCTCGATGATTTTGGCTCCTAGGCCTTTGGCCAATTCCAGACCTGCAATCATAGCCTCATACTCGGCTTTGTTGTTAGTTAATGTTGCGTTTTTTATAGATTGTCCAATCATGCCGCCCGTGGGTGGCTTTTGAACTTTTTCGAGCCCGGAACATTTCACATTTGAGGAACCGTCGGTGTATAAGGTCCATACCCCCGAGGAAGTGCCCGTTTTTAGCAGGAGTTCTTTCTCCGCTTCGGGTATTAGGGAGGGCGCAAAATCCGCCACGAAATCCGCCAAGAATTGGGGTTTGATAGCCGTTCGAGGCTGATACTCGATGTCATATCTTCTGAGTTTGATGGCCCATGTCACGACCCAAATTCCAATTCAGGTCGTGATGACGCCCAACACCGGAGTCAGGCAAGCCAACACTAGTTTGCTAACGAAATTTCTTAAATTAATGAGATGTTCAAATACTTGCCCAGTTTTAATTTAAGAAGTCCTTTAATGAAAGTGAGGAAGTGAGGCAAAATGATTTAAAGTAACTCAAAAATCGTTTGCCAGCATAACAGAGTAGCAAAATACTAGTGAGTCAACTATGTGTGCCAAGACCTAGTGTCACAAGTCCACAGGCAACTAGTGGAATATACAAACCTAGACAAAAATAGAAGTACTGCTATCTGAAAAGAATAGACAGGAGTATCCCAAAAATAGTAGGAAACTCCACAGAGCTACTGAGGAACGCCAGGAGGAGCAGCTCACCATGTAGTCGGGTCCAGATAGTACTCTCAATGACGGACACCGGAATAGTGACCAGATGCAACAGCCTCAGAACCTGTACAATTAAGTACAGAAGCGTAGCATGAGTACATTTAAACAAATATGTACCCAATGAGTATCCCGTCTAAACTCGAAGAAGTAGTGACGAGAGGTAGATGTATTACTCACTAGGGTCATTAGCACTAGTATAATTAAATAAATCTAGACAGGATTAACAGTCATGGCAATCAAGTAGACATGGAATATCAAGTATGTGAACTAAAATCTACCCGCAAGTGTAAAATAATAATATCAATAAAAAGTCCCAAGTCCCCTCCACTAAGAACAATTTATTTGATAATAACAATAAGACTCTCAGTCAAATACATAGCACATAATATGCCGAAACGTACGGCCGAAGCGACACGAAAATAAATGTGCAATGTCGAGGGTCGAGCGGCACAAACCATAGATGCATCCATTACCCCGCTCGAAAATCGATCATGGGACGCGGTTGACATAAATATAGGGCTAGGCCGAATTCCCTCTTGAAAGCCCTCAAAATCGCCAATGGAGGAGAAGAAATGGTGAAAAATGGCCAAATCCCGTATTAAATGTGATCACTTCCTTCAGTGATCTCGCAGCTGCGGCTCGAGGACCGCACCTGCTGTCTCGCACCCGCAAGCCAAAGGTCGTACCTGCAAAAGTGGCCTAGGAGGCCTGGGGCCGCACCTGCGGAGGAAGTCCCGCACCAGCGGGTCCGCGCCTGCGGAAAGAGGTCCGCACCTGCAGTTTGGACTAGCTCCCCTGGGGGTCGCACCTGCGGAGCCTTGACCGCAGGGGCGGTCTCGCACCTGCGACGTGGGCAACCGCACCTGCGGTCACGCCAGATCTGGTGCACCAGCAGCTGAAGCTGCTGGTTTTTGGCTCTGTTTGGTGTCTGGGAGGAACCTGGGCCCACCCGAGCCCCGTGCAATTATACCAACAAGTCCTAAATAATATTACCGACTCGCTCGAGCCTTCGGAACACCCAAAACAACGCTAAAACTCAAATTCACCTCTCAAAACCCCTAGAATCAAACTTAAGAATTTCTAAGTTCTTGAATTCGGTTTCAATGCGCCGAACCGGCCTATACTACTCGGAATGACACTAAATTTTGCAAGCAAGTCATAAATGACATAACGGAACTATTCCCAATCTAGGAATTCCATTCGGACCTCGATAACACAAAAACACGTTCCACCCCAAATTATGAACTTAAGGAAACTCTACTTTCGTTATTTGGCGTCGAAACGCTCTCGGGTCATCCAAAACCCATTCCAGACATACGTACCAGTTCGAAATCATCATACGAAGCTACTGGAATCGTCAAAACTTGATTCCGAGGTCGTTTACTCAAAATGTTGACCAAAGTCAAACTTGGCCTTAAAATCCAACCTTAAGGAACTAAGTGTTCCTATACCATCCTAAAAACTTCCGAATCCCGAACCGCCCATCCCCCCAAGTCATAAATCACGATAAGCCGCTACGGAAAGTCTTATTTAGGGGAACGGGGTCCGAATACGCAAAACGACCGGTCGGGTCGTTACATTCTCCACCTCTTAAACAAACGTTCGTCCTCGAACGGGTCTAGAATCATACCTGAAGTGCTGAATAAGTGTGGATATCTGCTCCGCATGTCCTCCTCGGACTCCCAAGTCGCCTCCTCGACTGGTTGGCCTCGCCACTGGATCTTCACGGCAGAAACTCTCTTAGATCTCAACTGACAGTCCTGTCTATCAATAATAGAAATTGGCTCCTCCTCGTAGCCCAATCTCTCATCCAACTGAATGGTACTGAAATCGACAACATGAGAGAAGTCGGCGTGATATTTCCGGAGCATGGATACATGGAATACCAGATGGACTCCTGATAAGCTGGGAGGTAAGGCAAGCTCATAAGCAACCTCTCCAACTCGCCTCAATACCTCGAAAGGACCTATGAACCTCGGGCTCAGCTTGCCCTTCTTCCCGAATCTCATAATACCCTTCATCGGCGAAACCTTCAGCAAAACCTTATATCCCTCCATAAATGACACATCATGTGCCCTTTGATCTGCGTAACTCTTCTATCTGGATTGTGCTGTGCGAAACCTCTCCTGAATCAACTTCACCTTCTCCAAGGCATCTCTCACTAGGTACGTACCATATAACTTAGCCTCGCCAGGCTCAAACCATCCGATGGGGGAACGACATCGTCGACCATATAACGCCTCAAATGGAGCCATCTCGATGATGGACGGATAGCTATTATTATAAGCAAACTCGGCCAAAGGCAAGAACTGGTCCCACTGACCTCCAAAGTCAATCACACATGCCTTGAGCATGCCCTCCAATATCTGAACTGTACGCTCCGACTGACCATCAGTCTGTGGATGAAATGCTGTGCTGAGATCTATCTGAGTGCCCATCTCTCTATGCAGTGCTCTCTAGAAGCGCGAGGTGAACTGAGGACCGCGGTCTGATATAATGGACACCGGTACACCGTGCAACCAGACTATCTCCTGAATGTAGATCTGAGCTAACCTCTCAGAAGTATAAGTAGTAGCCACAGGGATGAAATGCGCCGATTTGGTCAATCTATCCACAATGACCCAAACCGCATCAACCTTCCGCAAAGTCCGAGGCAACCCAACTATGAAATCAATAGTAATGCGCTCCCACTTCCACTCAGGAATGGGCATCTGCTGAAGTAGGCCTCCTGGCCTCTGGTTCTCATACTTAACCTTCTGGAAATTAAGACACCTAGCCACATACTCCACGATATCCTTCTTCATACGCCTCCACCAGAAATGCTGCTTCAAATCATGATACATCTTCGTAGCACCAGGATGAACAGAATACCGCGAACTGTGTGCCTCCTCTAAGATCCTCTACCTCAAGCCACCAACATTAGGAACACACAAACGATCCTGAAGTCGCAAAATACCATCCTCGCTAATAGTAACCTCTTTGGCACCACCCTGAGCCACTGTCCCTTGTAGCTCTGCCAAGCGTGGATCATCATGTTGTCAAGCCTTAACCTCCCCCAATAATGAAGATTGAGCAACCACATGCGCAAGAACTCGTCGAGGCTCTGAAAGATCTAATCTCACCGAGCGATTAGCCAAGGACTGAATGTCCAAGGCTAGAGGTCTCTCCTCAGCTGCAATATAAGCCAAGCTACCCATACTCTCTGCCTTCCTACTCAAAGCATTTGCTACCACATTCGCCTTGCCCGGATGATAAAGAATGCTGATATCATAATCCTTCAGCAACTCAAGCCACCTGCGCTACCTCAAATTAAGATCCCTCTGCTTCAACAAGTGCTGCAAGTTGCGGTGGTCTGTATAAACCTCGCAAGACACCCCATATAAATAATGCCTCCAAATCTTAAGAGAATGAACTATCGCCGCCAACTCCAAATCGTGCATAGGATAATTCTTCTCATGAACCTTCAGCTGGCGCGAAGCATAAGCAATAACTCTCCCTTCCTGCATCAATACACACCCCAAGCCAATACGTGAAGCGTCGCAATACACTGTATATGTAACGACCCAGCTGGTCATTTTGCGTATCAGGGTCCCGTTTCCTTAAATGAAACCTTTCATAGCGGTTATTCGTGCTTTATGACTCGCGGGAGAGGGTGGTCAGGGATTTGGGAATGATTTGGATGGTTTAGGAATACTTGGTTCCTTAAGGCTGGCCTATTTGGCCAAGTTTGACTTTGGTCAATATTTTGAGCAAACGACCTCAGAATCGAGTTCTGACAGCTCCAGTAGCTCCGTATGATGATTTCATATTTGGGCGTATGTTCGGCTCGGGTTTTTGATGACCCAAGAGCATTTCAGCGCCCAAAATGGAAATCAGGATTTCCTTAAATTTAGAATTTGGCCTGGAACGGGACTTCATGCTATCGGGGTCCGAATGGAATTCTAGGACCGGCAATAGTTTTGTATAGTCATTTGTGACTTTTTTGCAAAATTTGGGGTCATTCCGAGTAGTATAGACCCGTTTGGCGTAAGTTTGATTAATTTGGTTTTGGGGTTGAATTTTGAGTTCCGTTGTTGTTTTTCATGTTCCGGAAGTTCGAGCGAGTCCGTATTATAAATACAGACTTGCCGATGCTTTTGGACGGGGTCCCGAGGGGATCGAGGGTGTTTTAGACCCCCAGGAGCTAAGTTGGAAAAACCAGAAAATCTGTTATCTGGTTTGCTTCTCGGCGATCGCAGAAGGAGGGTTGCGATCGCAGAGAAGGACTTTGCTGGGCTAGTGATTGTTCACTGCGATCGCAACCTCCCCTCCGCGATCGCAATGTTCTGGGTTCCAAAGCTTCACGATCGCAGGCTTACCTATGCGATCACATAGTGTCTCAGCTGGGCCGGGCAGGGTTGCTCTTCGCGATCGCAAGACCTCTGTCGCGATCGCAGAGGTCTGGCCAGTTGGCTTATGCGATCGCAGGCCCACTTTGGCAATCGCAGAGAAGACTTTTCCTGGGCAATATTTAAATGTCCAATTTCGGGTTTCTTCTTCATTCCTCAACTCCCAACCTCCATTAGAGCTCCTCCAAGCTAGGGAAAGGGCTGCCCAAGTTTAAATTCATTAATGTAAGTGATTTCTAGTCCGTTTTCATGACTTTTTAACATCAAATTCAAATAAAATTCTCTTCCAATTATCTTAAAATTCATAGGAATTGATAGAAAGATGTGGGGTTTTGGGAAAATAGGGAAACTTCATTTTTTTAGCCATAAATTCCTAAATGAATTATGTAATTACGATCCTTGGGCTTCGGGTAATTCATTCCTTCGAGATTTTTCAAAATCCAAACGCGTGGGCCGGGGTCGAAATTTCAAGAACCTTCAAGAATGCTATATTTTGGAATTCCTTGTTAATTCTTATTCCGCGAGCATGAATTGATTCTATTATGCTATGTTTGGCTAGTTGTGAGCCGTCAAGAGTAGTTTCAGAATTTCGGGCGCATCTTTTGATCCGGTCCTTGGTCCGAGGAGTGCTCTTATCGAGGTGAGTCTCTTTTCTAACCTCGTAAGAGGGAAATTGTCCCTCTAGGTAACCTTGTTTGCTATGTGATCTTGTTTGGGGGCTACGTACGCACCGAGTGACGAGAGTCCGTACGTAGTGGCTATTACTGCTTCGTCCGGGTAGTTAGGACACAACATGCTCATTGTTTTCCTCTTTTATAGCATAGATATGACTTGTATACTTGTGTGATTGGTGTTGTTGTCTATGAACGTGTGATACTTGGCTTGATTTAAGAGTGATAAGAGAGTCACGGCAGAGTGATGATTGATTATATTATGGGATCGGGTCGTACGCCACAGCGAGATTAAGACTACCAGGGTGGGATCGAACCGTATGCCATGGCGAGATTGAGAATACCAGGGTGGGATCGGGTCGTACGCCAGGGCGAGATTGAGACTACCAGGGTGGCATTAGGCCGTACGCCACGGCGGATATCAAACTTGTTGATTTGAGAGTTGCTATTGGATGCCGGATATTGATGTACTTGATTAATTGTTTTACTTGCCTACAGTTTTCTTTACATCCTGCTTACTTTACGACTGTTGGACCTTAGTGAGTATCGAGTCGACCTCTCGTCACTACTTCTTCGAGATTAGACGGGATACTCACTGGGTACATATTTACATATATGTACTCATGCTGCACTTTCTTTCCTTTTCTGTACTTGATTGTACAGGTCCGGAGGCTGGTCTATCTTATTTTCAGGTCGGCGCCAGATATTGATAGCGTGGTCATACTTCACGGTGAGTTTCTCTCCTAGCGACTTCCTAGCAGCGAACGGGAGTTTCTTTGTTATGCTCTCTGTCTATTTCACTCAGACTAAGACCCTGTATATGTTGTAGTCATTGTATATTCAGTAGTTGCCCGTGACACTCGTGACACTAGTTCCTGGCACACACGCGGTATATATTTTTGGGGTTTGGGGATGTATATCTATGTGTATGTTTTATTTCGGCCTTGTATCTACTATGATTTTACCTTCACTCAAGGCTAGTATCATGTTAGTTGTTATAAACTGGTAATCATTGACTTGTTTGATCGAATGGGAAGGGTATCACTTAGTGAAAGTTATATCGGCTTGCCTAACCCCGCTGTTGGGCGCCATCGCGACCTGAATTAGGATTTGGGTCGTGACAACGTGGTATCAGAGCCTTAGGTTCACGTAGTCTCACGAGTCACGGGCAAACCCAGTAGAGTCTTGCGGATCGGTACGGAGACGTCTGTACTTATCTTCAGGAGGCTATATGGCGTTAAGAAACTCCTTTTGTTCATATCCTATCGTGCAACCGATGATGTACTCAAACCTGTTCTTCTACTCTCTCACAGATGGTGAGGACGCGTGCTTCACATGTTCCTGATCCAGGGGAGGCTGCTACCCCCGCCGCTCGAGGCCGTGGTAGGGGCAGGGGTAGGGCTCCTGTTCGTAGTAGGGGAGAGGGCGTCCTAGAGCTGTACCGGTTGCACCGATTGAGGATCCATATGTTGAGGAGCAGGATGAGTTGCCTCCAGTAGCTCCACCACCCACTGATTTTATGACGGCGCCAGGCTTCCAGGAGGTCATGGGCCGTATGCTGAGGTTCATGGATACTATGTCACAGGCGGGTGTACTTCCATCAGATCCTCCTGCTTCTCAGACATGAGGGGGAGTTCAGACCCCTACCGCCCAGGCTACAGGACCAGCGGCAGCAGTACATTGTACTCCAGATATCCCACCGGTGATCGCGGTTCAGCCTGGGGTGGCAGCACCGGAGCCCAGGCCAGTTGCAGAGATAGGCCAGCAGAAGCTGTTGGGTAGGTGGACCCAGCTTCGCCCTCCGACCTTCGGGGGTGAGCGAGGATAGGATGCACAGGATTTTATCGAGAGGTGCAGGGACAGACTGCACAACATGAGGATATTAGAGTCACACGGGGTAGATTTCACGACATTTCAGCTTGAGGGCAGATCTCGCCGCTGGTGGCAGTCATATGTTCTCAGTAGGCCAGCAGCGCCACTGGTTACTTGGGAGCAGTTTATTCAGTTATTTTTGGACAGATACATTCCACCATCTGAGAGGGAGGAGCTTCGGGGTCAGTTTGAGAGGTTAGAGCAGGGGCAGATGTCTGTGTCAAATTATGAGGCCAGGTTCTCAGAGTTGTCTCGCCATTCTCTCATGATATTGCCCACAGATGTTGAGAGGGTTCGACGGTTTGTGGCAGGCTTACATCCGGGTATAAGGACTTCCATGGCCAGAGAGGTAGATATGGGTACCCCATATCAGCTTGTAGTCGAGATAGCTCGACAAATCGAGGGTTACCGTGTGAGGGGCAGGGAGCAGGGTCAGCCAGGTCAGCAGGGTTAGCAGGACAAAAGGGCCAGGTTTGTAGGCGACTTCAGAGGGGCTCCAGCTAGAGCCATGGGTCAGTACGGAGGTGTCCAGTTCAGCAGGACTTCCTATTCAGCACCTCCAGTACCTCCTAGGGTTGTTCCACTCAGGCCCCACTTTAGCGCCATGCCAGAGCGCTCCTATCATCCTTCAGCCATCTAGAATGCACCCAGCAGTTACTCTAACCATCATAGATCCTCCAGTTCTTATCCCAGTGCTTTGCCAGGGGATTCACACCGCTCTTCATCTAGTCGGGGTTCCTCCTCTTCAAGGCAGCAAGCAGTAGTGCCAGGGGGTTGCTTTGAGTGTGGGGATCTGGGTCAGGCATGGAGGTTTTGTCCCAGGAACCGAGGCAAGGCCGTGCAGCAGAGCCAGCAGCCTATGATTACAGCACCAGCAGCACGACTACTTAAGGGTGGAGGTCAGATCGGCAGGGGCCGTCCTAGAGGGGGAGGCCAGTCAGGAAGGGGTCGTTCAGCCCCAGCTCGTCTTGGGGGAGCTCAGTCATCGGGTGCTCCAGCCAGATTTTATGCTATTCCAGCCAGGGCAGACGCAGTGGCATCAGACGCTGTGATTACATGTATTATTTTGGTCTGTGGTAGAGAGGCTTCAGTGCTATTTGATCCAGGGTCCATATATTCATATGTTTCAACATTATTTGCCCATTCTCTGGATGTTAATTGCGAGTCTTTGGGTTCTCCCTTGTATGTATCAACTCCTGTGGGTGACTCTGTAATGGTAGACCGGGTCTACCGGTCTTGTATAATTACCTTCTGTGAGTTGGAGACCAGAGCCGACCTGTTGTTGCTGGATATGGTTGATTTCGAGGTCATCTTGGGCATGGATTGGTTATCCCCTCATCATGTTGTCCTGGATTCCCATGCCAAGACAATTACATTAGCCGTGCCTGAGTCTCCGAGGTTAGAGTGGATGGGTTCTTCAGTTAGTGCCTTCAGCCGGGTCATTTCCTTCATGAAAGCTCGGCATATGGTCGAGAAAGGGTGTCTGTCTTACCTTGCTTATATGCGGGACACCACCGCCGAGTCTCCTACCCTTGATTCAGTGCCTGTCGTTTGGGTGTTTCCGGATGTGTTTCCTTCAGATTTTCCAGGCACGCCTCCAGATTGAGATATAGATTTCTGCATTGATTTGGCACCAGATACTCAGCCTATTTCTGTTCCTCCCTATCGTATGGCTCCTAAGGAGCTAAAGGAACTGAAGGAGCAACTTGAGGAGTTATTGGCCCAGGGGTTTATTAGGCCGAGTGTGTCACCGTGTGGTGCTCCAGTCCTATTTGTGAAGAAGAAGGATGGGTCTATGCGGATGTGTATTGACTACCGCCAGTTGAATAAAGTGACCATCAAGAACAAGTATCCTCTGCCGCGCATTGATGATTTGTTTGACCAGCTACAAGGTGATCGTGTGTTCTCTAAGATTGATTTGAGGTCAGGTTATCACCAGTTGAAGATTCGGGCTTCTGATGTCCCGAAGACTGCATTTCGCACCAGATATGGACACTATGAGTTCTTAGTGATGTCCTTTGGCTTGACTAATGCCCCAGCAATATTTATGGACTTGATGAATATGGTATTCAGGCCGTATATCGACTCCTTCGTTATTGTTTTCATTGATGATATATTGATCTACTCTCGAAGCCTGGGAGAGCACGAGCAGCATTTGAGAGTTGTACTTCAGACCTTGTGAGAGCAGAAGCTGTATGCTAAGTTCTCCAAGTGTGAGTTTTGGTTAGAGTCTGTGGCATTTTTGGGGCATGTGGTGTCCGGTGAGGGCATCAAGGTTGATCCGCAGAAGATTGAGGCAGTTCAGAGTTGGCGGCGTCCTACATCAGCTTCTGAGATCAGGAGTTTTCTGGGTTTAGCAGGTTATTACCATCGGTTCATGGAGGGGTTTTCTTCTATTGCAGCCCCATTGACTAGATTGACTCAGAAGAATGCTCCATTTCAGTGGCCCGACGATTGTAAGGCGAGCTTTCAGAAGCTCAAATCTACATTGACTTCAGCACTAGTGTTATCATTGCCTTCTGAGTCTGGAGTGTATACAGTGTATTGCGATGCCTCGCGCGTCGGGTTGGGATGTGTGTTGATGCAGGATGGCAGCGTTATTGCTTATGCTTCGTGACAGTTGAAGGTTCATGAAAAGAATTACCATGTGCACGATTTGGAGTTGGCGGTGATTGTTTATGCTTTGAAGATATGGCGGCATTATTTGTACGGTGTATCTTGTGAGGTCTATACTGACCACCGCAGCCTGCAATACTTACTCAAGCAGAGGGACCTTAATTTGAGACAGCGGAGGTGGCTTGAGTTGTTGAAAGACTATGATCTCACTATTCTGTATCACCCGGGAAAGGCAAATGTAGTTGCGGATGCCTTGAGCAGGCGAGCAGCTAGCATGGGTAGTTTGGCCTATATTGTAGCGGAGGAGAGACCTTTAGCCTTGGACATACAGTCCTTGGCCAACCGTTTGGTAAGGTTGGACCTTTCAAAGCCTCGTCGAGTTTTAGCTCACGTGGTAGCTCAGTCTTCATTATTGGGAGAGATCAAGGCTCGACTGTTTGATGATCTACGCCTAGCAGAGCTTAGGTATACAGTGGTCCAAGGCAGGGCCAAGGAGGTTACTTTAGGTGAGGATGGTGTTATGCGGCTCCAAGGGCGATTGTGTGTTCCTGATATTGATGGCCTGAAGGAAAGGATTCTAGCAGAGGCGCACGGTTCTCGGTACTCTATTCACCCGGAAGCGACAAAGATTTATCGTGATTTGAGACAACACTACTGGTGGAGGCGGATGAAGAAGGACATTGTTCAGTATGTGGTTAGGTGTCTTAATTGTCAGCAGGTTAAGTACGAGCATCAGCGGCCAGAAGGCTTGTTTTAGCAGATGCCCATTCCTCAGTGGAAGTGGGAGCGTATCGCTATGGACTTCGTGGTTGGGTTGCCTCGGACTTTGCGGAGGGTTGATGCGGTTTGGGTCATTGTGGATAGATTGACCAAATCGGCGCATTTCATTCCCGCGGCTACTACTTATACTACAGAGAGGCTAGCTCAGATTTACCTTCGTGAGATAGTTCGGTTGCATGGTGTGCCGGTGTCTATCATTTCAGATCGGGGTCCTCAGTTCACTTCGCGCTTCTAGAGAGCTTTGCACAGCGAGATGGGTACTCAGATAGACCTCAGTTCAGCATTTCACCCTCAGACTAATGGCCAGTCAGAGCGTACAGTTCAGATTTTGGAGGATATGTTCAGGGCTTGCGTGATTGATTTTGGGGGTCAGTGGGACCATATCTTGCCTTTAGCGGAGTTTGTATACAATAATAATTATCAGTCCAACATCGAGATGGCTCCATTTGAGGCTTTATATGGTCGGCGATGCCGTTCTCCGATTGGGTGGTTTGAGCCTGGTGAGGCCAAGTTATACGGTTCAGATCTGGTCAGAGATGCCTTGGAAAGGGTGAAGATTATTTAGGAGAGGCTCTGTACAGCACAGTCTAGGCAGAAGAGCTACGCAGATAAGCGGGCACGTGATGTAGCATTCATGGAGGGAGATAAGGTCATATTGAAGGTTTCGCCGATGAAGGGCATTATGAGGTTTATATGTCATTTCGAGGTGCTGAAGCAGGTTGGAGAGGTTGCTTATGAGCTTGCTTTGCCTCCATCCTTATCAGGAGTTCACCCAGTATTTCATGTATCTATGTTTCGGAGGTATCACGCCGACTTCTCGCACGTGGTTGATTACAGCACTATCCAGTTAGATGAGAAGTTGGGCTTCGAGGAGGATCCAGTTGCCATTATTGATAGGCAGGACCGCCAGTTGAGGTCAAAGACAGTTTCTGCAGTTAAGGTCCAATGGAGGGGCCAACCAGTTGAGGAGGCGACTTGGGAGTCCAAGCAGTACATGCGGAGCAGATATCCACAGCTATTCAGCACTCCAGGTACGATTCTAGTCCCGTTTGAGGACGAACGTTTATTTAAGATGGGGAGAATGTAACGACCCAGCCGGTCATTTTGCGTATTAGGGTCCCGTTTCCTTAAATCAAACCTTCCATAGTGGCTATTCGTGCTTTATGACTCACGGGAGCGGGTGGTCCGGGATTTGGGAATGATTTGGATGGTTTAGGAACACTTGGTTCCTTAACGCTGGCCTATTTGGCCGAGTTTGACTTCGGTCAATATTTTGAGCAAACGACCTCGGAATCGAGTTTTGATAGCTCCAGTAGCTCCGTGTGATGATTTCGGACTTGGTCGTATGTTTGGCTCGGGTTTCTGATGACCCGGGAGCGTTTCGGCGCCCGAAATGGAAATCAGGATTTCCTTAAGTTTAGAATTTGGCCTGGAACGGGACTTCATGCTATCGGGGTCCGAATGGAATTCCGGGACCGGCAATAGTTCCGTATAGTCATTTGTGACTTTTTTGCAAAATTTGGGGTCATTCCGAGTAGTACAGACTCGTTCAGCGTAATGTAATGAATTCTAGAATTTCAAAGTTCTTAAGTTTGATTAATTTGGTTTTGGGGTTGAATTTTGAGTTCCGTTGTTGTTTTTCATGTTCCGGAAGTTCAAGCGAGTCCGTATCATGAATACAGACTTGCCGCTGCTTTTGGATGGGGTCCCGAGGGGCTCGAGGGTGTTTTAGACCCCCGAGAGCTAAGTTGGAAAAAACAGAAAATCTGCTATCTGGTTTCCTTCTCTGCGATCGCAGAAGGAGGGTTGCGATCGCAGAAGGAGGGCTGCGATCGCAGAGAAGGACTTTGCTGGGCTACTGATTGTTCACTGCGATCGCAGCCTCCCCTTCACGATCGCAGTGTTCTGGGTTCCAAAGCTTCGCGATCGCAGGCTTACCTATGCGATCGCATAGTGTCTCAGCTGGATCGGGCAGGGTTGCTCTTCGCGATCGCAAGACCTCTGCCGCGATCGCAGAGGTCTGGCCAGTTGGCTTATGCGATCGCAAGCCCACTTTGGCGATCGCAGAGAGGACTTTTCCTGGGCAGTATTTAAATGTCCAATTTCGGGTTTCTTCTTCATTCCTCAACTCCCAACCTCCATTAGAGCTCCTCTAAGCTAGGGAAAGGGCTGCCCAAGTTCAAATTCATTAATGTAAGTGATTTCTTGTCCGTTTTCATGACTTTTTAACATCAAATTCAAGTAAACTTCTCTTCCAATTATCTTAAAATTCATAGGAATTGATAGAAAGTTGTGGGGTTTTGGGAAAATAGTGAAACTTCATTTTTTAGCCATAAATTCCTAAATGAATTATGTAATCACGATCCTTGGGCTTCGGGTAATTCATTCCTTTGAGATTTTCAAAATCCGAACGCATGGGCCCGGGGTCGAAATTTCAAGAACCTTCAAGAATGCTATATTTTGGAATTTCTTGTTAATTCTTATTCTTGGAGCATGAATTGATTCAATTATGCTATGTTTGGCTAGTTGTGAGCCGTCAAGAGTAGTTTCGGAATTTCGGGCGCATCTTTTGATCCGGTCCTTGGTCCAAGGAGTGCTCTTATCGAAGTGAGTCTCCTTTATAACCTCGTAAGAGGGAAATTGTCCCTCTAGGAAACCTTGTTTGCTATGTGATCTTGTTTGGGGGCTACGTACGCACCGAGTGACGAGAGTCCGTACGTAGTGGCTATTACTGCTTCGTCAGGTAGTTAGGACACAACATGCTCATTGTTTTCCTCTGTTGTAGCATAGATATGACTTGTATACTTGTGTGATTGGTATTATTGTCTATGAACGTGTGATACTTGGCTTGATTTAAGAGTGATAAGAGAGTCACGTCAGAGTGATGATTGATTATATTATGGGATCGGGTCGTACGCCACGGCAGAGTGATGATTGATTATATTATGGGATCGGGATGTACGCCGCGGCAGAGTGATGATTGATTATATTATGGGATCGGGTCGTACGCCACGGCGAGATTGAGACTACCAGGGTGGGATCGGGCCATATGCAACGGCGAGATTGAGACTACCATGGTGGGATCGGGTCGTACGCCACGGCGAGATTGAGACTACCAGGGTGGGATCGGGCCGTATGTCACGGCGAGATTGAGACTACCAGGGTGGGATCGGGTCGTACGCCACGGCGGATATCAAACTTGTTGATTTGAGAGTTGCTATTGGATGACGGATATTGATGTACTTGATTAATTGTTTTACTTGCCTACAGTTTTCTTTACATCCTTCTTACTTTACGAATGTTGGACCTTAGTGAGTATCGAGTCGACCTCTCGTCACTACTTCTTCGAGATTAGACGGGATACTCACTAGGTACATATTTATATATATGTACTCATGATGCACTTTCTTTCCTTTTCTGTACTTGACTGTACAGGTCCAGAGGCTGGTCCATCTGATTTTCAGGCCGGCGCCAGATATTGATTGCGTGGTCGTACTTCACGGTGAGCTGCTTTCCTGGCGACTTCCTAGCAGCGACCGGGAGTTTCTTTGTTATGCTCTCTGTCTATTTCACTCAGACTTAGACCCTGTATATGTTGTAGTCATTGTATATTCAGTAGTTTCCCGTGACAGTAGTTCCTGGCACACGTGCGGTATATATTTTTGGGGTTTTGGGATGTATATCTATGTGTATGTTTTATTTCGGCTTCGTATCTACTATGACTTTACCTTCACTCAAGGCTAGTATTATATTAGTTGTTATAAATTGGTAACCATTGACTTGTTTGATCGAATGGGAAGGGTATCACTTAGTGAAAGTTATATCGGCTTGCCTAACCCCGATGTTGGGCGCCATCGCGACCTGAATTAAGATTTGGGTCGTGACAGTATACATCCCATAACCAGAAGGCAATACTAACACTGGTGTTGAGGTCAATGCTTTCTTGAGCTTCTGAAAGCTCGCCTCACACTCGTCAGACCATCGGAACGGGGCGTTCTTCTGAGTCAATCTAGTTAGTGGGGCTGCAATGGATGAAAAGCCCTCCACAAATCGTCGATAGTAGCGTGCTAGACCTAAGAAACTCCTGATCTCTGTAGCTGAAGTAGGACGCAGCCAACTCTAAACTGCCTCAATCTTCCGAGGATCAACCTTGATACCTTCTCCGGATACTACATGCCCCAAAAATGCCACGGAATCCAACCAGAACTCACACTTGGAGAACTTAACATATAGCTTCTGTTCCCGCAAGGTCTGGAGCACAACTCTCAAATGCTGCTCGTGCTCGCCCAGGCTACGTGAGTAAATCAAGATGTCATCAATGAATATAATGACAAAGGAATCAATATACGATCTGAACACCCTATTAATCAAGTCCATGAATGCTGCTGGGGCATTAGTCAAGCCAAAGGACATCACTAGGAACTCATAATGGCCATATCTCGTACGAAAAGCAGTCTTCGGAACATCCGAGGCTCGAATCTTCAGTTGGTGATACCCCGATCTCAAATCAATCTTAGAAAACACCTTAGCACCCTGCAACTGGTCAAACATGTCATCAATGCCCGGAAAATGATACTTGTTCTTAATGGTGACCTTGTTCAACTGGCGGTAGTCAATACACATCCGCATAGACCCATCCTTATTCTGCACAAATAGGACTAGAGCACCCCACGGCGACACACTCGGTCTGATAAACCCCTTAGCCAACAACTCCTCAAGCTGCTCCTTCAACTCCTTCAACTCTTTCGGAGCCATACGGTACGGGGGAATAGAGATAGGTTGACTGCTTGGAGCTACATCAATACAAAAATCGATATCTCGATCCGGAGGCATGCCCGGAAGGTCTGAAGGAAAGACGTCCGCAAAATCTCGAACAACTGGCACTGAATCAATCGGCTGAGACTCGGTGGTGGTGTCTCGCACATAAGCAAGATACGCCAGACAACCCTTCTCGACCATATGTCGAGCCTTCAGGAAGGAAATAACTCTACTAGCTGCACTGACTGAGGAACCTTTGCACTCCAACTTAGGCAACTCAGGCATGGCCAAAGTAACCGTCTTGGCATGGAAATCCAAGATGGCATGATAAGGAGATAGCCAATCCATCCCCAAGATAATCTCAAAATCAACCATGTCGAGCAATAGGAGGTCCGCTCTGGTCTCGAATCCATAGAAAGTGATCACACAAGACCGATAGATCCGGTCTACCACCATAGAATTGCCCACATGGGTGGACACATATATAGGAGAATCCAAGGAATCGCGAGGAACATCCGAAAAATAAGCAAATAAGGCTAACACATATGGATAAGTGGATCCTAGATCAAATAGCACTGATGCCTCCCTAGCACATACTGAAATAGTACCTGTGATCACGGCGTCTGAGGCCACTGCATCTGCTCGGGTCGGAATAGCATAGAATCTGGCTGGTGTACCTAAAGACTGACCTCCGCTGGACTGAATAGGAGCTAGCGGAGCTCCCCCTGCCTGGCCTCCACCTCTGGGACGACCTCTACTAGTCTGTCCTCCACCTATGGGTGGACGGGGCGTCGGTGCTGAGTATGTAGGCTGATAACTCTACTGAACAGCCTTGCCTCAAAGTCTGGGACAAGTCCTCCTCATATGGTCTGAATCCCCACACTCATAGCATCTCACTGGAGGCATGTCCTGCTGCCCTGAAGAAGAAGAAGAAGAACCTTGAATAGCTGGGGGAAGGTGAGAAACATATAGCATAGCACTGAAGTAGGGACTAGGAGAACCCTGATGACCTGAATACCCACCGAAGGAACCCTGAATGGCTGGTGGGCAGTAAGAACTATCCGGCATGGCGCTGAAATATGGTCTCACTGGAGAACCACGGGGAGGTGGTGGTGGAGCTGAATATGGAGTCCTGTTGGGCTGGCCTCTACCAAGCTGACCTCTACCCCTGGCTAGGGCACCTCTGAAATATCCAGAAAATCTAGCCCTCTTATCCTGCTGACCCTGCTCTCTGACCCTCGATCGGTAACCCTCGATCTGGCGAGCTATCTCGAACACAAGCTGACAAAGAGTACACATATCCACCTCTCGGGCCATGTTGGCCCTAATACCTGAGTGCAATCCAGCTACAAACCTCCGCACTCTCTCCGCATCAGTAGGAAGAATCATAAGGGCATGACGAGACAACTCAGAAAACCTGGCCTCGTAGTCTGTCACCGACATCTGCCCCTGCTCCAGCTGCTCAAACTGATACCACAGCTCTTCCCTCTCTGAGGGTGGAATATACCTGTCCAGGAATAGCTGAGTGAACTACTCCCACGTGAGAGGAAGGGAACCCACTGGCCTACCAAGGATAAATGACTGCCACCATCTGCGGGCCCTGCCCTCTAGCTGAAAAGTAGTGAAATCAACCCCATAGGACTCCAAAATCCTCATGTTGTGTAGATTGTCCCTGAACCTATCAATGAAGTCCTGGGCATCCTCGCCCCTCTCACCTCCGAAGATCGGAGGGTGCAATCGAGTCCATCTGTCAAGTAGCTTCTGCGGATCGCCGTCCGCAGCTGGCCTAAGTTCTGGTGCTGCTGCTGCTGGCTGTGCTCCACCCACGGGCAGAGTACCCGGAGTTTGATATACTGCCGCTGCATGACCTGCGGCCTGGGTGGTAGGGGTCTGAACTTCCCCTCCGGCCCGAGATGCAGCAGGATCCGCTGGAAATAACCCAGCCTGGGTCATAGTGTCCATGAACCGCATCATACGGCCCATGACCTCCTGGAAGCCTTGTGCACTCATGAAATCCATCAGAGCTGGATCTTCTAGGGGCACCTCACCCTGCTTCTCAGTAATGGGATCCTCAGGGGGTGCTAATGGAGCAACTCTAGGACGCTCGCGTCCCCTACCTCGAGTCGGTGCCCTCCCCCGGCCTCTGCCACGACCTCAAACGGTGGGGGTAGCGGCATCTCCCGGGTCAGGAACGTCGGCTGCGCGGGTCCTTACCATCTGTGAGAGAATAGAAGAATGAGAATTAGTAACCAGTGACTGCACGATAGAATAGGAATAAAAAGAGGTTTCTTAACACCTTATAGCCTCGGGCAGTTACCACCGGTTGGGCAGTTATGTATCATTATTTACCATTGGTTGGGCAGTCATGCATATTCATTTACCACCGAGCTACGGCCGGTCGGGCAGTCATGCATTTACCACCGAGCTACAGTCGGTCGAGCAGTCATGCATTTACCACCGAGCTACGGCCGGTTGGGCAGTCATGCATTTACCACCGAGCTACGGCCGGTTGGGCAGTTACCACTGATCAGTTGGGTAGTCATTCGTCATACGATATGGATAATAGATTCAAAGAGAAATATTATGTGTATAAGTATAATAAGTATGCATATACAATGGAACTTCAGAGATTTAAGTTGATTCTTATATGTCTTTAATTAATGTTGACTGATTGGTTATATTTCTGTTCTGCCTTACATACTCAGTACATAATTCGTACTAACGTCCATTTGTTGGGGATGTTGCATTCATGCCTGAAGGTATAGACAATCAGTTTGATGAGCCCTCATAGTAGACGAGATTGGCTTGAGCGAAAAATCGGTAAGACTCCACCTCATTCGTAGTGTAGCCGAGTCTATGAGTCATCGTGTCAGAATTTTTCTACAGACTTATGGGTAGGCCGGTACCGTGTCCCATTTGATGTCAAATAGTCAGAGGCTTTGTAGACATAGGTTCATTTTGTACAGTATGCCAGAGGCCTTGACGGCCCATATGTATTCATGTTTTAAGAAAAATGGTTCAATGAAACAGTGTTTTCCACTTATGGTTATACATTACGAGTTGTGGACATATTGACCCATGATAGTTAGAAAACAAAAGAGTTATAGAGTGGTTCGCTCGGGCCAGTACGGCACCGGGTGCCAGCCACGCCTCCCCAGGACTGGGGCGTGACACTTGGCACCCAATATTTCCTTAGCATACATAATGAACCATAGTCAAAAACATATATTTGGGGGAGAGACGAGGAATTACAAAGTGATGAAAGATGCAAAGAACAAAAAGAATTGATTAAAAGGAAAGGCAAAGAAAGGGATGAAAAGTCAAAAATAAGCATGTCAAAAGAAAAGTAAAGGTTGAAAGGATTCAAGAAAACAATGTTGAAAGGTTTGGAATGATGAAAAAAGGAGAAAAATGTTCATCATATAGAAGAAAAGAGTGACAATGTGTCTCTCTAGTTCCCCCAAGGAAGAAGAAAATGACTCAAAGAGTCAAGAAAGCATGAACCGGATTGAGAAAATGGAATGCCTAAGGAAAGATTATACTATCATAGTTCATTATGTCCTAACTTGATCCAAAAAGCCTTCATGAAATTCCGCTAACCTATAGGATTTCAAGTTGAGTGAGCTTATATTAGTGGTGATTTACATGAGGGGCAAGCCTATGGTACTTAGAGCCGGACTTGTGGCATTCTTTTGAGAGTGATGAGCGCACTTATTTACAATGCCGGTTCTGAGTGTCACATTCTATAAGGTGAGATGAGCTCATGGAGAGTAGAGGAGAATGAGTCTGGAATCCACAATGACTTACGTGAGTGAGCGAGTTTCCTTGATGAATTGAATCAACTCTTGATGCTCTTGTGTCATATTAGACCTATGAAACTCAAACAGTCGTAAAATAATGTTGTTGATAATGCATTTGTGTTGAGGGTAATTGCTAGTTCCAATTGAAGTTTGATGAAGTCACCTTAGGACAGCTGAAATTTTCCTTTCTTTTTCTTGTGGATGTGGGAATTACCTTGTTTGCTTGAAGACAAGAAAAAGCTTAAGTTTGGGGGAGTGGATAACTAGGGATTTTAGCCTACTATTTTCTCTCTTTTGATTAGGTTTTGGGCCAAAAATGCTAAAGGTATTCCCGAAGACTAACTTAATGTGCTTGCTTGCAGGTTTTGGTCAAAATGAGCAAACAAGCCAAAAATAAACTCATAAAGGAGTTAAACTTGCACAAGCCCAAAAGATCGAACTGGAGCACGAACATCAGTGTTATTACGCGGCCGCATAAGCACCTCCACTAAGGCGGCCACAAATACGCGGCCCGCGAAAGTGAAGTTCAAAGAGGTTGATTTAGTCTCATATTCGACCGCAGACCACTATGGAATAGCGCGGTCGTAGAATATCTTACGCGGCCGCGATTGTATTTTCGCCGAGAGCGGAGAGATAGATTCAGAGAGTTTGCAATCTGGGCTCAAATGAACGTGACTCGCGAGTAAATTATGAGGCCGCGAAGTTACCAGACGCAAAAGCGGTGCAAACTCCGCTGGGAGCGAGATAAGAGGTTCAGAGAGTTTGCGAGTAAAGCTAAACTGAGGAACGCGGTCCACGAATAATTTACGCGGCCGCGATTGAAGCCAATGCGGGCGCGACTATATTTACTCGGTCTGCGTAACAGACTTCAGTCTAAATCCAAATGAAGAAAAACGTAGACCGTGCTTGTTATTTCGCGGCCGCGAAAGGACAAACGCGGACGCGCTCAATATTACGCTGATAGCGAGACCTCCGTAGAGGCATTTTTGTCCAAAAAATTCAGTTGTGTATAAATAGATCTTTTTCACATTTCTAGGTTAAGTTTTGTATTAGGGAGATCGTGAACAACCGTACTTTACCACTTTGAGTAGTTTTAGCTTATATCTTTAGATTTTATTCTTGTAATCGACTTTTATGGCTTATATTACATCTTCATCTTTGATTTCTACCATTATTATGAGTAGCTAGACCCATTATCTAGGGTTGTGACCCAACCCTAGTGTGGGTATTTAATGGGTCTTCAATTTTAGGGCTTATTTGTTTATGGGTTAGTGATATTTAGCTTGTTTCATGCTTTAATTGTAGAATTGGTGGTTGCAAACACCAATTCATGCCTTTTTGACTTAGGCTCTTCTTGAGAAAGAGGGCCCAAGTCTAGGTAAAATAGGCTAACAAGTAATTGGGGTGAATTCAAGAGATTGATAGCCCAAATTAAAGGGTTAAACCTAGAGATAGTAATACCGACTTGAGACAATTTCACTAGCATTGTTTGAACACCCATTTAGGCTTGAGAAAGCCAAATCGGACAAAGTCACACAAACTACCGAGAGGTATAGAGTGAGTAATTATGTGTGAATGTTATATCACGACCCCAATTACAACAAGATTGTCCTAGATTTTAGACCCCATTAGATACTCGCCTAGGCGGAAGTCACTTCCCTAGTGCTTTTTATCATTTGAAAAACTCCTACAAAAACATTGTACTTAGATTATTTTCAGCAATCAATAACATTCACATTAGAATAGGAAAAATCTCAAGCATGGTTATAAGTGCAATTAAATACAACACGCACAACTAGATTAGGTAGAAACCTAACTCCCAACCAATATTAACTCCCTGTGGATATCGATCCTGACATATCGGGTAAAACTGCATCGACCACTCCTCGCCATTATATAGTGGTGTAGGGTTAGAACCGATTAATACACATTTGAATATCAAGATGTGTATTAAGATCCGAATACTGAATGATTAAGATTGTTTGCTTTTTAAACATCTGAATATATAAAATTTATCTTCATTTAAAATTTAATAAATATAAAATTAAAATAAAATACTAATTAACGGTGCCTTTGACTGCCGACTAGAGGCAGTGGTTGGTGTTAATTTTGATTGATGGTGGTGGGGGTGGTGGTAGTGGTGGCGACTATGGTTGAGGATGATGGTAGTTGATAATGGTAGGTGGTGGCGGCAGTTAGTAATGATTATGGATGATAACATCTTAATAAAATTAAGTCTTGGTTATAGCTCTTACTCATACAAACCT
This sequence comes from Nicotiana undulata, assembly GCA_005239495.1. Taxonomy (NCBI): domain Eukaryota; kingdom Viridiplantae; phylum Streptophyta; class Magnoliopsida; order Solanales; family Solanaceae; genus Nicotiana; species Nicotiana undulata. Next base: position 52,856 of record ML295915.1, on the reverse strand, counting down.
ATTCAAACCCATTAAGTGATTGTGAAGTAAAAAAACAAACACACTTAATGATTAAGCTCTGAATTATTAAGACTCAAACTTTTAAATCAAATGCACTTAATATCTGAGATCTGAATGATTAAGATTTAGACATCCATTAAGTGCAAAAAATGAGGTTTAAGTGGCTTAACTAAAATATTTTGGAAGATTTTGGGTCAGCTGGCGGACTGAGGAGTGGTTTTTAAAAGCCATATGATGGTAGATAAATTCAATGGAATAATATAATAGAAAAGATAAATTTGGCGAAATAATATAATGAAGGCTAAATGTAAATAATATTTAAAAGTAGAGCGGTAAATTTAGACCTTTTCCCTTCAATATTCAATATTTAATATCTTATGGAGTACAAACAAAGTATTTGTGACTTGATTTATTTTCCAACAACCACGTTCGGCCAAAATGCCAAAAGCGTCGACCATGGGGCTCGTGGCCACGACCATTAAGAGCCTTGAGATTCCAACTGAGCTAGACGGGCTTGTTGGGCTACTGCTAATTTAGAACACGAAAGTTATATGGACGATCTTCGAGTTGCTATTGCAATAGCTTTGTTTATTGCATTTGGATTTTCCACAACTGTTGTTAATGAACACATTGCAAAAGAAGATTCAATCACAAGTATGCTGCAATCCCTCTTTCCAAACCCTAATCTTTATTTTAAATTATTTGTATGAAAGCTTTTCTCCTTCTCTTTAAGTCACGTTGAAGCTCCTCCCGTCTTTGAGGATCCAAATTCATTGAAGCCGGTACTTGTTGACCCCTCCGAAACTCTATTTTTATTTTTTAGAAAGTACATTATTTTTTCATTTATTTTTCTGTTTGTTTGGAATGTGATTTCGTATTTTCGGAAGTGATTGAATATGGAGATTTAGTTAACTGTGGCCAATGTGCATGTAGTTTCTGATATGTGGAATGCAAAGGGGAAACTTTTCTTGGATTTTCGTTTTGGTCATTTTGGGATTAAGATGATGCTTCTTAATTTATGAGCTTGAAATGTAACATGTTCAATGTATGTTCTTATAATTGCTTAAATTTCACTACCGAAATTGTTGAATGAAGAACTTTTTGGAATTGGCAAAGTTGGGGGAATTAAATTTTTAAGATACTTGAAAACGTATATCAATTTTTAAGACAAAAGTGTTAAGAATGGGGTAGAAGGGACACTTTTATAATTAGTGTTAATGACATAATTTTTAAAACTCCCAAAATTTTCTTATTTACATAATGTCCCCTTCTCCTCCACCCCCTATTCCTCCTCCCCTCCTCCTCCTCCTCCTCCTCCTCCCGCCACTCCTCCTCATCCCCTTGTTCCCCCATCTCACAACGCTCATCTCTAGCCTCCCCTTGTTCTTCCATATTATAGCGCTCCTCTCTATCCCCCTTCACTCGTTATCCTCAAACATTTAGGAAGATGTTTCAAATATCTAGAGAGATGTTCAAACATCTATTGAGATGTTTCAAATATCTGTGGAGATATTTCAAACATATGTGGAAAAAATATCAATGATAACAACACTAGAAAAAAAAAAGCGAAGAAATATACCTTGCAAAATACTCATTTATGGGAATGTCTCAAAATATCTCGAGCGATGTTTCGTAGAATACTTACTTGGTAAAATTTCACATTTTTTCTTTCTCTCGTTTATTTAAACCACTAGAAGAAATAAAGGAAAAAGAAGAAGATGATAAAAATGAGATGAAGAGAGAAAGAAGAAAAAGTCAAGGAAGAAAATGAAGAAGAAAAAGATGACGACATAGACGAACCAACAGCAACTGCAACAAAAGTTGAAGAGATAGAAGAAAGTAAGGAAGAAGAATAAGAGAATGAGGAAGATAAAGAAGAAAGAAGAAAGAAGAAAGAAGAAAGAAGAAAGAAGGATAAGAAGAAAAAGTAGAGAGGAGAAATAAGAGGGAAATGAAAATTTAAAATCATTTGAATGGGTATGTCTTAAAATTTTTGAAAATTTTAATATTTTCCCACAACTTTTTCTATTTTTAATCTGACCCCCGATCCCCTTTAATTATCCTTCTTTTGTTAACCAAAAAAGGTATCCTAAATTCTTGTACGAAGTTCCTATGGTCGTGAAACTTGTGATGGATGGGATTATGTGTTTACCAATATTTTAGTACTAAATTATAGGAGCCTCAAATTCCACACTGTGTTAGGTGTCACGGGGGGGGGGGGTGATATTTCTATGTCCGAGGTTCACCTCCATACGGAAATCAAGTCCCAACTTGACTCAGCCTTTCCCAACACTTAGCCAAATTTTAGTGTCTTTGACTTTAACTTAGTTTTAGGATCGACAATCCACTCTACTTGGCAAAAAACACAAGTCGTGCTAGGCCAACACGAAGACTCGCCCAAGCCAAGCCCAGCCCTTAGGAACACTCTTTAGAAACCCCTCTATGAAATTCTCTCACGAATTACCCACTTAAAATCTGATTAAGTCCAAAGGCACACATTATAGCACATGTAACAACCTTTGTCACTTGACAACACCAGGATACTTGTCATATACAGCTTATGACACTAGTTGGGCTCAAAGTTAAGGGTAATCAGTTCCTAACATGTAGTTGATATCCCCAACTACGTAGCCATTACCCGCACGAATTAAAGAGACTACAAGCATAAAGACATACAACATTTACAAATAAAAGAATCCGCCCAACTGCTCCACATGTGCACTGCATGTGCTTGTGCTGCCCACCCAAAAGAATCCGCCCAACTGCTCCTCATGTGCACTGCATGTGCTTGTGCTGCCCATCCATTGCGCCCCAAGATTTGCTTCCCGCCAAGCCTTGGCATCTTGGTACTTATTCGCCTAATGCCATGCCCGGAAACTACTGTCGTTGACTTAGCTTCACAAGTCAATCACCAATGCCACTCAGCGCATGCCTTGGCCGAATTTCATGCCTTTTCATGCCAACTCTTGTTTCACATGTGCCATTGCCTATCTTTTTAGATTCATCCTGCCTTGCCTTTGCCTTCTTAGCCTAATGGAACTAGGCACCCATGCCATGACGCCTTCACTTACCCACACAGATTTGTCAAGCCCTTGCCAACTTTGTCTTGCCTCCCTCAAGACCTTTGCCTCTACCATGCAACCAATCTCATTCCTTGGTGTCATCCGGCACACCTTGGCCTTGCAACTGATTGTTGCTACTGACAATGCCTCCCACATTGTTCCACATGTTGTTTTCCACATGCATGTCCATGACAAAGCCATCATGCCAAATCTTTGCCATAGTCGTGCCATGCCCGATGTGAAAGAGTCAAACCCCTAACAGTAGGCTACTGAGGACTGAATTGATAACTGCTAAAGTATGGGTAACAGTACGGTTCCTCCCTTTATTACTACTAAAAATATGGAAAGCTCAAAGGCGCTTAACGTACGGGACATTATGAGAAAGTTATGGTTGACTTATGAGTTATGACATCCAAAAAAGAAATGAAGAAGCGAGAAAAGTTGTGTATCTTCACCCAGATTTTCTTTGTCTCTTATTCACACTTTTGGTAGAGATGCCTATTTGATAGTTTTGGGTTGGCATATTTAGGTGCTCAAGTAAAAAGTTGGGTTTTATTACAATTTCAAACCAAAAAAACTGTAAATAGGGTTGGCCTTTGTTGTCCCAGAAAATTGACAAGAAAGAAAAATAGTTAGTGTTTCAAATGCTAAAATCTTAAATACATTAAAGATAATTGTAACAGGATTAAAGAAACTTAGGAATCGCATAAGCGATATTAATCATTGATTTGAAGAGAAAATATTTCATATATCTTGATGGGAATGTGGGATAATTTTGTCCATAAATAGTGAACTTTTGACACTACATTCTTTAATACTTGAGGAGCAGTTTGTTGCCCTAGTAAATGTGTCCCTTGAACTTTTATGTTATTTCATTAGGGCTGCTGGGCTCCTATCACCTCTCTCGCTTCCTAATTTTGGTGACATATAACAAGATATAAAGTTCTATTTTAATAGCTACAGTTCTATACTACCTACAGGAGATTGGATAAGAGTGTTCAATGTTAATATTTTTATGTATGTGAGAAATATGACACGGGAAAATTATTATTGAATTGACAATGATACAATGAGACATATATATATAGTATATGTCCTACTCCTAATATATATGAAATTAGGGTTATTTACTATATTTAACTATCACACTAACACTCCCCCTCAAGCTGGAACATATACATCATATGTAGCGAGCTTGTTACATATATAACTTATACGAGGACCAGTGAGAGACTTGGTGAAAATATCAGCAAGCTGATCATTCGACTTCACAAATTTTGTAGCAATATCTCCTAAGAGTATCTTTTCTCTGACGAAGTGACAATCAATCTCAATGGTTTAGTCCTCTCATGGAACACCGAATTTGATGCAATATGAAGGGAAACTTGATTATCGCACACAAGTTCCATCTGGCTGGTTTCACCAAATTTCAACTCCTTGAGCAATTGTTTTATCCAAATTAGCTCACATGTTGCCATAGCCATTGCTCGATATTATACTTCTCCACTAGATCGAGCAACTACATTCTTTTTCTTGCTCTTCCAAGACACCAAATTGCCTCCTACTAAAACACAATATCCAGACGTAGAACATCTGTCAGAAGGTGATCCTGCCCAATCAGCATCTGAGTATCCAACAATCTGCTCATGGCCTCGATCCTCAGACAATAACCCTTTGCCTGGAGCTGATTTTATATACTGAAGAATGCGGACAACTGCATCCCAATAACTATCACAGGGAGAATCCATAAACTGACTTACAACACTCACAGGAAAGAAAATGTCAGGTCTAGTCACTGTGAGATAATTTAATTTACCAACCAGCCACCTGTATCTTGCAGGATCGCTAAGCGGCTCCCCCTGTTCCGGCATAAGTTTAGAATTTGGATCCATCGGAGTGTGAATCGGTCCACAACCTGTCATTCTCGTCTCCTCAAGAATGTCTAAGGCATAGTTCCGTTGTGATATCACAATACCTGAGCTAGACTGAGCAACCTCAATACTTAGAAAATACTTTAGTTTTCCCAGATCCTTAGTCTTAAAGTTTTGAGAGAGATGTTGCTTTAATTTAGTAATACCATCCTGATCATTGCCGGTAATAACAATATCGTCAACATAGACCACCAAATAAATACTAAGACTCGAAGTAGAATGTCGATAAAACACAGAGTGATAAGCTTCACTCCGAGTAAAGCCAAACTCCTAGATAACTGTGCTGAAATTACCAAACTAGGCTCGAGGAGACTGCTTTAGACCATAAAGTGACCGGTGCAAGAGACATACAAGGCCACGAGACTCCCCCTAAGCAACAAACCCAGATGGTTGCTCCATATAAACTTCATCCTCAAGGTCACCGTGTAAAAAAGCATTCTTAATATCCAACTGATAGATAGGCCAATGGCGAACAACAACCATGGATAGAAAAAGGCGGATTGATGCTACCTTAGCCACGGGAGAGAGGGTATCACTGTAATCGAGCCCAAATATCTGAGTATATCCCTTGGCAACAAGACGGGCCTTAAGTCGATCAACCTTGCAATCCGAACCAACCTTCACTGCATACACCCAGTGACAACCAACAGTAGATTTACCTGAAGGAAGAGGAACGAGCTCCCAAGTACCACTTGTATGTAAACAAGACATCTCGTCAATCATAGACTGTCGCCATCTTGGATGAGACAATGCCTCACCTGTAGACTTAGGGATAGAAACAGAGGACAAAGAAGAGATAAAAGCATAATAGAGTGATGACAGACGATGGAAACTTAAATCGATATAATGGGGATTAGGATTAAGTGTGGTATGTATACCTTTACGAAGTGCAATCGGTGTACTAGGAAAAGACAGGCCCGCAGTAGGAGCAGGGTCAGGTGCAGGATGTGAATAAGCTGGGACGGATTCTTAGTGTCGACAGCGATGATAAGTCAAGATTGGTGTTCCTGTGGCTGGGGATCTAGGAGGAGCCAAGAATGGTGTTCATGTGGCTAGGGATCTAGGAGGAGCCACACTAGACTCCCCAACGGTTGGAATGGGTAAGACTTTTGTGAGGGAAGGTGAAGGAGGAGCTATAGTAACCTCCTCAAAGGTCGGTATTAGTAAGACCTCAGATATATCAAGGTGGTCAGAAGAGGTAAAAAAAGGTTCGAACTCAAAAAATGTGACATCAGCTGACATAAGGTACTTACAAAGATCAGGTGAGTAACAACGATATCCCTTCTTAACACGAGAATAACCAAGGAAGACACACTTAAGAGCACAACGAGCTAACTTATCTTTCCCAGGGGCTAAGTTATGAACGAAACAAGTGCTCACAAAAATACGAGGGGCAAGAGAGTATAAGGGTGACTGAGGAAACAACACTGAATGCGGAATCTGATTTTGGATGGGAGATGAAGGCATCCGATTAATCAAATAACAAGTTGTGAGAACTGCATCGCCCAAAAAATGCAACAGGACATGAGATTCAATGAGAATTGTGCGAGCAGTCTCAATGAGGTGCTTATTCTTTCTCTCTGCAACCCCATTTTGTTGAGGGGTATAAGGACAAGAGGCCTGATGAATAATTCCTTGAGAAGTCATAAATTGCTGAAATTGAGAGGATAAATATTCTAAGGCATTATCACTGCGAAAAGTGCAAATAGAAACACCAAATTGATTTTTTATCTCAGCACAAAAATTCTGGAATATAGAAAACAACTCAGATTCATTAAGAAAAGCCAAGTACATCTTGCATAATCATCAATGAAACTAACAAAATAACAAAAACCCAAGGTTGAACTGACTCTACTAGGACCCCATATATCATAAAACTACGAGGAAAAGAGGCTCGGGTATGTTTCCCGAGGTGACATGTCTCACAGTCTAATGTAGATAAACTAGACAAACTAGGCACCATCTTCTGAAGCTTGTTGGATATCCTAAACATTTGTGAATTAGGTCTGGAGGATCTGTAACTAGACACGCCTTGGAGGAATTGAGTGAGTTAAGGTAGTAAAGGCCTTCTGATTCAAGTCCTGTTGCAATCGTCTGTCCCGCACTGCGGTACTGCGTAATAAAAGAATCATCAATAAAATATATACCACAATGGAGGGCACGAGTCAAACGACTAACAGATGCAAGATTAAAAGGACAGCTAGGGACATAAAGAACGGAATCTAGAGTGACAGGGGGTAGGGTATTCGCTTGTCCAACTCCGTTGGCTTTAGTTTGAGACCCATTGGCTAAAGTAACAGTGGGAAGAGACTGTGAATACACAATATTTGACAAAAGTGATTTATTACTAGAGATATGGTCAGAAGCGGCTGAGTCCACTACCCATTGTCCAAGAGTACTAGATTGGGAAACACAAGCAAAAGAATTACCAGCAACAGAAGTATCAGTATGACCGATAGAGGCTACTTGTGGAGATGTTTGTTTACTTGCTCGATACTGAAGGAACTCATTATACTCCCCTTCAGATAAAGAAAATCCCTGGTTACCTGTGGTCTTGGTCTGAGAAACATAAGCATTTTTAGATGGTCGGCCATGTAAAGAATAACACACGTCACGAGTGTGTCCAAGTTTATGACAATAAGAGCACTTGGGTCTAGATCTTCCAAAACAACCTCCTCCGTGTCTATTTTCTATAGTTTGAGATGCCCGATTCTCCACTATCTAGGATGCGAGAACAGAGGAGTCAAGTGTCTGTGATGAGATCACTGGGTGACTTAGTGCTGAAGCAAGGTAAAGTAATCGAGAGAAGAATTCATCAACTGTAGGGACAGTCGGTCTAGCCAAAATCAAGAGAATAATTCATCAAGGTCATTCGGAAGTCCAGCGAGTGTAAGAACTAGAAACATCTTCTGCCGTTGCTCTAGTTGCTTTTCAATACTAGCAGAAACTGACATCAACTTCTCAAATTCTTCCATGTCTGCTTGTCCTTTTTCCAAGTAAGTAGACATATCTAATTCCTGTTTCTTCAAGCTTGTCATTTGCTATATCACATCATAGAAACGAGATATGTCATTAGTGTATAAAGTGCGAGCCCTTTCCCAAAAACATCCAGTTCGAGAGACATGGTTGGATTAAAGAGAGGGCAAGCAAAATTATCAGCAAATAACACAAGAAATCTGGATACTTTTTCCGGAAAAAAACTACTGTAGCTGTCGAAAAACTACCTTAGCTTTCGGAAATTTTTCAAAGTGCTCGGAATCAAAATAAAAGCACGGGTAGCGTCGGAATTGCTGTGCGACCAGGTTGTCCTGAAGAAGCTCGGCCAAAAATGGCCGGAAGAAGCCTCACGCGCCAGCGCATGACGTCGGAGACTCGCCGGAAAATATTTTCCCGGCGGCGCGTGAGGGCGCGTGGGAGGGGTTCTACCGGAGAAATTTTTACGTGTTGGTCGCCGGAAGCTGGTCTACCTCGTGGTGGTGTTGGTTTTTGCACAACACCGACGGATATTGGTTTTTTTCGAAAAACAACCCTAAAGGGTCGCCGGAATTGAAGTACGACGATTATTTTGGCTAGGTTTTCTTTCCGGATGTTTTCTCACTGCTGCTCTGATACCATGTGAGAAATATGACACGGAAAAATTATTGTTGATAATGACAATGATACAATGAACCCTATATATATATAATACATGTCTTACTCCTAATACATATGAGATTATGGTTATTTACTATATTTAACTATCACACTGACAATGTATTTAATTTTAGCCAGTACAGGGTGGATTTGTGGAGTTATGGGGGAAAAATCATGATTCAGCATAATACTTTTATGACAGCTTAGAAAAAAGTTGCATGGTTAATTCGGAATAGAGGAGTATTTATCTGATCTTTGATAGAAGAGCATTTATCTTCTTTTTTTTCTCTCCCAATCTTCAAAGAACAATTGTCCTATTAGATTTCTCACCCCAGTCTGGTAAAAAGAGAGAGGGAGAGGGTGAGGGAGAGGAGAGAGGGAGGGTGGGAGAGAGAAGCAGTTTAGGGTTAGAGGGATCAAACTAGTGGTACTAAGTAGATGAGATAGGTATGACAAAGGAGATAGCCTGAATTGTGTCATACACTAGTTCCTTCAGGCGGCATTAGAATTGTCCAGATAGTTAAGTTGTTGTTGGTGATATCCAGCCTTGAGGGTTTCACATAAAATGTTGTAAGTTACTGTGGCACCTAACTTATCCAGAGACAGAATGGAATTCAAAGGAAAAAAATTCTCAAGAGAAATATCAACAGAACTATGTGTTTACATGCATTTAGCATATATTTTATGTTTGCTCTTTAATCAGGAATGTTTTATTGCCTACATATGCGGATTTATATCAAATTTTAATTAGGTATGTGTGGATCAATTCCTCAATTGCTTCACTTCCTAAATTTGATTCATCTAAACCTGAATCTAGTTTGTCTCAATCTTAATGTCAGAGCCATATTCTATTTAGCTGTAAAACCTGCATGTCACATGGCATGATATTTAAGCTTAACTTGTTTCTTAAATTTAACCTTGTTAGCATTTATCCAGGTTCCATGTCCTCATATATTACATCCTGCTGAGAAATATATATCCTTGATCGTACCTACGTACAATGAAGAGCGCAGGCTTCCTGTCGCCCTTGATGAAACATAGAAGTAAGTACAGAGCTGATTTATCTCGCTCCTTTATCTACTTTGTACCGAGTAACATCTGATCCAGGGTATATAGCTCCATTTAACTTTGTGACTTACAGACAGTAGCTGGTTCCAGGATATATAGCTCGCGCGCGTTTTTCCTTGACTAGTCATGTTAACAGTAATTTCCCGATCTGTATACTGAATGCTGAATGCATTTGACTTTATAACTTGCGGAGGCTGAATATGTAGTGTGACTCTGTAACTATAGCTGCTAGAGAACCATCTCTTAAAAAAGCTACTTCTACTCTTGGAATTCCATTCTTATATTTATTGAGTCTAATGATACAAGTGGTTTTGACGGTCTGGTTTTTATCTGTGATGTTGTTCATTTTGCAAATCTCTCATATATGCAGGCTGCAAAAAAGTTTTGTTTTAGGTAAAGTTTCTAACCCATTCTTACCAATATGGTTAGTGAAATTTGCAAGGGTATATGAACCAGGTAGCTTTTCCAACTACGTTCGAGAAATGATTGCCTAGGGGTGTGTTACAGACTCCGGAGGGGCTCCTACAGCCCAAGCGCAATAATAAGCCACAGCATGCCATAATTCACACACAATATAGGCCAGCAGCCTCACTCATATCACATCATCCTCACAATATAGGCCAGCAGCCTCACTCAGTCAGACACTCTCAATTTGCCCTTCAGGCCATAAATATACCGGGTTCTCGACCCAAAAACAGTATTTCATTTTCAAGAAGTAGTATCAAAATACTCTGAGTGTCAAAACAATTTCACAGAAAAGACTGAGTGAAAAATCATAACATAGCAGTGAGGAAAATAGTAAAAACATCCCCCAAGGGGTAAACAAATCGGCACTAGGCCCCAAACATGGCTTACAGCCCAAAACATATCATAATGTATAAATACTATTTAAGCAAAGGCTTAAAAATCGGTTTCGCAACTCAATAGTCGCCTAAATAGGAAACAGGTTCCAAAGTTTCCACCTTTTTCTTTCAAAACCCGTGAAAGGGTGCATAGTCCGGGGTTTCATACCCTCAGGACAGGATTTAAAGACATTACTTACCTCAAAACTAGCCCGAAAACTATTCCGCAATGCGCTTGCCTCTCGAATCAACCTCCGAAGGCTCCAAATCTACCAAGTTCAGATTTTTATCATCAATATGGGCTTAAGGAACAATTTCCAATCGAAAGATATCAATTTTACTCAAAAATCCGAAACCGGGCAAAACCCGACCCCCGGGCCCGCGTCCCGAAACTCAGAAATTTTTACAGAAAAGTGTTCTTCATCTTCCCACGAGTCCGTACATATAAAGAACACCAAAATCGGAGTCCGTTTGACCCCTCAAATCGACCCTTGAAGGTCTCATAATCTCATGCCCCAAAATCCTATTTTTCTACTGTTTTTCATGAATTAAAGGCTGAGATTATGGTCTATAATCACCCATAAACGAGTTTTAATAATCAAAATACTTACATCTGTGATACCCAATGATTTTCTCCTCCAAAATTCGTCCAAGAAGCTCTTTGTCCGTACACCAATGGTGAAATAAGGGTTTAGATCGCGGATGAAATATTTAGTACTGCCCAGTTATTTTGCCCTCCGCGATCGCGGTCAACGCCCTGCGATCGCACAGTGTTACTCGCCTTGACCTCCGCGATCGCATCTCAAGACACGCGACCGCACAGTGTATTTTTCGGACAACCCCACGCGCCCAAATTACCTTGTGCGATCGCACCCTCACCTACGCGATCGCACTGCTTTATTTCTTTCTACTCTGCGATCGCATCTCTACACCTGCGATCGCACAGAGCATTTTTCACCTGTCCCAAATTAACTCTCTGTGATCGCACTACTTATCCTGCGATCGCAGCGAACAATTTCACTGTGCAAAAACACCAGAAAACCAGCAATGTTTTCAAGTCCGAATGAGTCCGTTAATCACCCGAAATCAATCCCGAGCCCCTCGGGACCCCAACCAAACTTACCAACATATCCCATAACATCATTCAAACTTATTTGCACTCTAAAAACATCAAAACTAACATCAAAACACCAAAATTACATCGGATTCAAGCCTATGATTTCCAAAAACTTCCGAAACGCGCATTTGATCAAAAACCCAAGCAAATCATTTCCGAATGACCTGAAATTTTGCGGGCAAGTCCAAAATGACCTAACGAAGCTACAGCAACTCTCGGAATCCCATTCCGACCCTCGGATCAAAATCTCGCCTATCAACCGGAATTCGCCAAAATACTAACTTCGCCAATTCAAGCCTAATTCTACATCGGGCATCCTAAAAATATTCTGAACACACTCCTAAGTCCCAAATCACCTAACGAAGCTATCCGAACCATAAAATACGTATTCCGAGGTCGTTTACCAATAAGTCAACTCTTAGTTGACTTTTCCCATTTTAAGGCTGTTCTTAAGGACTAAGTGACTAAATTCTCATTTAACCATTTCGATTTCAAGCCTATCAACTCTAACACATTAATAATAGAATAACCAACATATATAAGCCACTAACAACAGTTATAATGCAGGTTTTACGTAACGACAGACCGGGTCGTTACATTAATAAATATTTCTTGTCTTATTGATAATCTATTACGTAATATTTTACTAATCGAACTTGTATCTTTGTATTGAAGTTTAAGTTCAATTGTACTTATTAAATATTAAGTGACCGCGTACAAATGTCAAATGTTGCCTTCTCAGGTTAAAAATACATTTTTGGCCAAAAATTAATCCATTTCAGTTGAAATTTTAGTATACTGCCAGACAATATGATCGGCCTTCAATTACAAAGTGATTTGTAACTTAGAAAGCACCAATGAGACTTGGTTAATATTATATTGCAGTACCACTGTTCTTAGCCTTTGCAAGCAATATGTCTTTTGCTTCATTAATTTTTGAAGCAATATAGTGGCTACCTCTTGCATATGTGATCAGTAATTTTTTGCTTTCATGTGTTAAAAATTACTTAATCATTGACAGGTAGATTAGTGGACTTAGAGCAGCAATGACAATTTTAGACTAAAGCTAAGGTGCAATTAAGACGGTGCTCCATTGGAAGGGCGAAAGAAGAAAACGGCGCTACTTTGTGTCACAATCAAGATGGTGTTGTAGAAGAATTATCTATCGTGCATATTTTGAAATTTACAATTATATGTAACTTAGAAACTTATTGTGGAATGTAAAATTTTTTAGTTATTAGCTACATTTAACAATTCTTGTGTGTATCTGTTTTGGAATCTAAAATATTTGAAATTTTAGCTGTAGGATGAAAATTCTTGTGACCAATTATTTTGTGGTAAATTCTTCAATTATAACAATAAAAATTTAGAATTTAAGGCTACACTAATGGTTAATTTTTTCACTTTCCGTAGCAAATGATTAAACTATAGCTTTAATTTTATATATTTTACGGCGAAAAGAATGAATTTTTAGATACATACCAAAATGTTTGTGACAAATACTTTAATTGTAGCTATAAATTTATGAATGAGTAGCTAAATAAAAGAATAATTGCCACGAGACTGAGGTATAAAAATAGTCACACCATATGAATTTTCGTAGCAAACAAATTAATTATCTTGCCATGATAAAACATCTTGTAGCTACAACATAAAGGTTGCTACAAAGTTTATTTGTTGTGGCAAAAGAATAAGAGTTTTTGCTATAAGCATATATTTTGTGGCAAAAATAGTTCTGTTAATATTGCTACAATAACAAAACAATTCTTAGCAATAAATATTAGTCCTTAGCCACGAACCATGTAAAGTTTGTAGCTAATTTTTAGTTACGCTACTTCTTGCTACGAATGCTACGGAAAAAAATATGGTGGCTAAAGTGTTTAGCCAAGGAATTTTTAATATTTAGCCACAAAATATTTTGTGGCTGTAAATGCATAATGTTGTAGTGCCTGTTCAAACTGAGAATGGATATTGCAACATGCATGCCTATCGTAAGTTTAGCTGTTATGGATGAGTTATGATCCTGCAGTCCTATTCATAAGTCTCTCATACTTGCATGGAGACTACTGTTCACCACCGATTGGAAAGCTCGTCTCTTTAAGAAGAAAGTGGGAAAACACTTCATTTTGTAGTTGGGGAAAGGGGAGTATAGAACTTTCTTCTTTGTCTTCTGACGATTAACACCTAATTGACTACTACTTGCTAATATAGAAGACACTGAAGAAATTTCTTCAAAAAAATCTTGGCCTTCCAAATTTTAGTGGTACTATTTGTAGGAAAAACCTTTTTTCCCTTAAATCGATCAGTACCCAAAGTGTATACGTATTAATTTGCTTCTAGCCTTTTCTTTTTGGAGTCTGTTATTCTGAACTCGTAACTTATCGGGTAGTATATTAACTTCAACCAAATCATGAATTTTGATTCCTTGTCACAAAGTTTCTTTATTTGACCATTTTTTTGGTTCTTTTGACAGTTGCAGTTTTTTGAAATGGTGCAATTTAGTACTCCGTTTCTATACTTTCTTCATATCGCGATGCTGTAGGAGAAGGTTGAAGAAACATATGTTTAATATAGTTCAGTGTTCTTGTTCATATACTGCTGACAATATCTAACGAGGGCTGGGTTACATGGGGATCTCAAGGGGTGTTCTTTACTTTAAATGAGGTTTTGATTTGCCTTTTCAATACTTTTCTGTCTGTCTTACCAATCTAGGAAGCACCTATTAAGAAAGAAGGCTGTCCCTGTATTTTCTTCCATTTGCTAGGGATCTAAGCATTAACTAATTATTATGCCTGCATTTACGTTCTAGCGATGCTAATACCTTTAATTTCAACATTTTATTTGACTTTTGAAAGGTTGGAGAACCCTATAAACCAGTCTTTGGGGCTGCTATTTCCTTTTGCTTGAAGATTAACTACATTTACTCCGAGAGTAACTACCCATCAGATCTAGCTTTATCCAAGAGCCAAATAAACTAAAGAAATTAATTTAATAGAGGGCTGTGTGTGAAATTGAAAAGAGAAGAAGAGAATAGAGAGCTGTGTGTGAAATTGAAAAACAAAAAGTAGAGAAAATCATTATGCCTTTTGTTTTCTTCAAAAGGAATCATTCATCATTTTTCCTTTTGGCTTTATGCTATCTAGATAGTAATTTATACATGTGAAAAATATAAAACTAATTTTTTTGTCATAAATGTTACTTTTTGCCCGTTGATAGTAACTTCGGGGACATCCGATAAAATGGGAGGGGCAAAAGGGACATGTGTCGTGTGCACAATAATTATTTGGGACATTACATTCTTATTTTACACATTAATATAGATTCAATTCAAAGTTTGAAATTGATTTATGCCTTTTCTATACGAGTTCAATATGTGGCCATATTGTAAGTGAGATAATAGTTAAAATTTTATAAAACCACTATAATTGGGAGCACTTGTATGATCACCCCTTCTTTGCATTTCCGAAATTAAAGTGCTTAAATAACATCCAAACTATACACGATCACTATACAAAAAATATACAACTATGATCTCATTGTACAGAAGATATACAACATATCATTTACACAAACAATATATAATTTTAAACAACAAAGCCAGAATCTTTCAAATATTTTACTTTACTACAGTTCATGTGCCTACTAGTATAAAATGTATATACGTTTTTTACACATTGTAAAATAGTATATACATTTTTATACATCGTACAACAGTCTATACACTTTGATACACAAGCGTTCGGGCTACATACATTGGGGATACAATGCAACAACGTAGGATACACTTTATATAAAAAAAAAAATTATACAATATATAAATGTGTATATATAATTTCTATACACTATATGATAGTCCAAATTTAATGTGGTGATGCTATTGTCATAGAATTGTCGGCACATGCAATTCTTAAAACACAATAACAATATCTTTTCCATCCACCTTTCCTTTTTCTATCATCTGTTAGACATCCATATAGAAAACTCCACCACCCACCACTCTGCAATGAGGCCACCGCTGCAGTACGGCAATCATCGCCACAACACCGCCCGCTCATACCCCTAAAAATAGATTTTCAAAAATCAGACTCACCCATCCCTGAACCAGCCTCATCAATCCATAATTTCACCAACCAACCTAAAGAATTAAGGTATAAAAGAGAAAAAAAGAAAGAAAAAAGAGTGAAAATTTATACAAAAAAATTATCACAAAAAGAAGTAGAAATAGAAAAGCAAGAATGAGAAGAATAAAAAAAACAAAAGGGGATGTATATACAGTTTTTATACATTATGTAAAAAGACTATACAGTCATGATACACAAATACACTCGTGGTACACTCAATATACACTTTGGATAAACACACTCGAGATATACTCAATATACACTAAGAATACACAGCTAACATATACAATTTTTGTACATTACATAGCAATATATATAATTTTTATACAAAGTTTTAATATATTTCCATGCATGTATAACTTTATGTACCCGTATATATAATTTTTATACATTGTATAACTGTATATATATAATATTTCTATAAAATTGCAACACAAATACCGCTCAGCCATCCCATTAAACCCAAACCCACTACCAATACCCGCTTCAAAAGATCTTCACTCATAAAATACAATTATAACCCAAAGAAGAGAAATAAGAAGAAGAAAAGAAGCAATTACTCTTACAAAAAAGAAAATCTGCTGAGTTACCATGCAATTTCATATTCTCGTAAAAATTACTATAACAACACCATCAAAAATACACAAAGCTTGACTAGAAAACCTCACGACTTCTAC
The DNA here is from genome assembly GCA_005239495.1 of Nicotiana undulata. Classification (NCBI taxonomy): domain Eukaryota; kingdom Viridiplantae; phylum Streptophyta; class Magnoliopsida; order Solanales; family Solanaceae; genus Nicotiana; species Nicotiana undulata. The sequence continues at coordinate 36,405 of ML295915.1, read as the reverse complement.
AGTCACTCTATTATTGTTCACCAAAGCTTTAATATGGTAAATTCTTCTAAGAATTGAATTAAACTTTCTTTGAGTTTTGTAGGTACTCAAACAAGCTTTTCCAGTTTGAAGTAAAAAACAAAGAGAAAGAAAATACAAATCTGAATAGAGAGATAGAGAAAGAAAAAAAAAAGTAAAAAGAGAAATAGCCAAAGAAAGAAAAAAATAAAAACGAAGAAGGTACAGAAACAGAAAGAGGTGAGAAAGAGGGTGACAAAATTACCGAGGTTTAATTTGATAAAATGAAAGAAAAAGAGAATGAAAATGGTCCTGGGGAGAAAAAGCTACGCATCAGATACAATGAAAGAAAGAGAAAGAGAATAGGAATAAAGGTGGCCTTGGGAGGAGAAATACATTGGGAACAGAAGGTGGCATCAACTTGCAAATAAATTGGGCCGGAAGGCCATTTTCGGGTCAATGACAAAAATATTGGCTAATAAAATTTTTGAGAGGTCATACAATATCAATTTCTCAAAATAGAAGTAGCGAATGAGTGGTAAACTAGAGTACCTCATATCTTATGCGCCTTCTCGCTAAGCAATATAAAAAGTACGGAAGTTCTATGAGTAATTGGTAAAATAATACCACCAAACTGACAAGAGCGGCTCATGTGGTAGGTATCCTTCACCTCTAACATTTGCCATCTTTTTATGTAATTGAAATATTTTTAAGAATAAAGATAATTGTGTAGACAATTAAATTTTATGAAATTTAAATTCATAAAAGATTAGATTTTATCTCAAATTAGATATATTAGTCCAAATAAATGGGATGGACTAGTATAACTGGGTTAATTATTTAAATATAATTAAATTAATTTAAATAAAGGTCCAATATTCTATTGGGCTAGTCAATTCTATCAAATAGGTCGACCCATATGCCGCAAGCCCAATAATCCACTAGGGTTTTCTTGGAGACTACTTTACCCCACACCTATATAAAGGGGTCAAGAGAGAAGGCTAAGACAAGCAAGTAAGCAGAAGGAAAGACTAAAGAAGCTCCGAAGAATAGCATCAAGGTCTCCATCCATATATGCAATCGTCGTTTGTGGTCAAATTCCAAAGGTGAACTCAAATCATAGGCGGGCGGCTTCAAATCTTCCGTTCGTGATAACCCAACACCAAATCCTGGTTCGTGACGGCCTTCACATTTTTTGTGACGTACTACAAACCTGAAATCCATCAAGTTCAAGATCAAGCTCTCAAGCTCTTGAACCATCGTCCGTAAGGAGAAGAATCAGAGGATTACATCTCTTTAGATTTAAAGATATTTTAGAGATTGTAACCTCATCACTTGAAATCGAATATAATATTTGTCACTATATTTCTTGTCTTGATTATTATTTTTCAGGAGCGAAATTTAGTTGTTACAAATTTTGGCACTCCCAGTGGGACCATCTCTACTTCTCATCTCTTCTCAACTCTCAACATTCAAGATCACTAAGATGGCTTCAAAGAAGATCGATTCAAAAGTTGTTGACTCCAAGTTTTCTTCTGACGTTGAAAGTATCCTGAACGCTACTATGGGGAGTCTTGGGCCAATCACCCGAAGCAAGGTGAGCGTCTTGGGAAACAAGCACTCCAAGTGCCGTCTACGCCAATGCATGCTTTGAGATCTTCATCACCCGAAGAAGAAAGGTCCTCTCTAGCAAATCATAGAGAGGAAATAATATTACAGAAGTTGTGGAGAAAGCTTTTGCTCAACTTATTTTTATACAATACCAAGAGTCAGCTTACCCAACATGATGATGAAGTTTTAAGTGTTGGCTCTACGCCAATCTTGCCACATGACATGTTCCAAACTGAGTTCAATCTGTGGGAAGGTCTTGGTTATTCTTCATCATCTGCAATAAACATGGAGGCAATGATGACTAACACTTCGACAATGGAGGAACAACTCGCAAACCCGACAAAGGAAATTGATGGCTTAACAAAGTATGCTCAAGACCAAGATATCTGTATCGCGAAATTGACTGGCATTGTTGAAAGCATGATGGATGGGGAATCAAGTCATGCACTTGGAAAGCTCCCTGAAGTCCATGAGAAGGCTGATCCTGCAAAAAAACAAGTGTCATCCTCCAAAGAACTTCTTGTCTCCTCCGAAGGATCAATTCCCCTCGAACAATTGAAGGAATTCATTATGGGAACTATCAAAGATAAGTATGAGGTCGCTTCAAAGTCTTCTCTCACGTATGCAAAGTCGTATACTGCAAGAATAGATAGCTTGAAGATGCTTGTCGGCTATCAACCTCCCAAATTTCAGCAGTTTGACGGCAAGGGAAATCCAAAGCAACATGTTGCGCACTTTTGTTGAGACATGCAACAATTCAGGGACTTATAGAGATTACCTTGTCAAGCTGTTCGTCCACTCACTAAAGGGGAATGCCTTTGATTGGTACACCGACCTCGAGGCTGGATCCATTGATAGTTGGGACCAATTGGAGCAAGATTTTCTCAATCGCTTTTATAGCACGAGGCGTACTGTGAGCATGGTGGAACTTACGAACACTCGCCAACGAAAAGATGAACCAGTTATTGACTTTATCAACCGATGGAGGAATGCAAGCCTTAACTGCAAAGATAGGCTAAGCGAAGCTTCTACCATAGAGATGTGCATCCAAGGAATGCATTTGGGACTTCGTTACATCTTGTAAAGAATTAATCCCAGGACATTTGAAGAACTTGTTACTCGTGCACATGATATGGAGTTGAGCATGGCTTCTGCGTAAAATGAAGGGTTGCTCATCTACGAACCTCGCAAGGGAAGAGATAGGCAAGAAGTCAAGAAATGGAGCAAGTTCGTACCTAAGAATGAAAGCAAAGAGTCCATGAACGTCAATGCCTCTCCTTTGAAGTTTACTACCAAGGTGAGCAAGAAACAGAGTATGAAAACAACTTCCTCTCAAGACAATGCAAATCGGAAGTTGACGCTCAAAGAGATGCAAGAAAAGGAGTACACATTTCTAGTCTCCGATGTGCCTGCGATATTTGAAGAACTCCTCGAGCTAAAGCTTATTGAACTCCTCGCTCAAAGAGTCCATGAACGTCAATGGATCTCCTTTGAAGTTTACTACCAAGGTGAGCAAGAAACAGAGTATGAAAACAACTTCCTCTCAAGACAATGCAAATCGGAAGTTGACACTCAAAGAGATGCAAGAAAAGGAGTACACATTTCTAGACTCTGATGTGCCTGCGATATTTGAAGAACTCCTCGAGCTAAAGCTTATTGATCTGCCAGAGATGAAGCGGCCAGATGAAGCTGGAAAAAGCAATGACCCGAATTACTGCAAATACCATCGGCTTGTAGGTCACCCTCTTGAGAAGTTCTTTATCTTCAAGGACAAAGTTATGGATTTGGCTCGTCAAGAGACGATCGAACTTGAAAATGAAAAGGCGAGCACAAACAGTGTGTCCATTGCCTTTGGCTTATTCGATCCGAATGAGATATCCACCTGTGAAGGGAATAAAGATGAAGAATTATTAGAGGATGACAAAGTACGAATTGATCAACCTGATGAAAAAGGTTGGACCCTGGTGACTCGTCAAATACGTCGTAAATTGAGTCCGCAAAAAGGATCATCGAAGAAACCTACGAGGAATAATATGGTGAGAAGATCGAAGAAGAAACAAATGGTTAAGAACCCAAAGAAGGTGGAGACAGAGACACACCATCACCAAAAGCCACGCCACCCGGTGACTTTGGGAGAATTCTTGTTGAGTTGGTTTCGCATGAGGGTTTCTGACGATGATGATAAGGCCTTATGTTGTGATGCTGATAAAGAAGAAGAGGAAAAGAATGGAGTCACATCAACATCATCTCCATCACTGTCTAATAGTCTTGTTGAGTCCCCTTTCCAAGAAGCAGATGTCTGTAATGCAAAAATCACCTTCACTGAAGACGATCTCCTACTTGGTGAGACACTACACAATCGCACTTTGTTTATGGTGGGTTATGTGCTTGAGCGGAGGATAAACAGAATCTTGATAGATGATGGATCTGCAGTTAACATTCTTCCCATTCGCATAATGAAAGAACTCAGCATCTCAACTAAAGAACTTTCGAAAAGCCGACTGATGCTTCAAAGATTCAATCAAGGGGGAAAAAGGGCCATAGGAGCTATCAAACTGGAAATCACCATGGGAGATATGCAATCAACTGCATAGATGCATGTGATTGATGCAAAGACTTCATACAATTTGTTGCTTGGTAGGCCGTGGATATACGAGAACAAAGTTGTCCCATCAACTTACTACAAATGTTTGAAATATAATAAAGATGGAGTCGAAAAGAAGATAGTTGCTGACGAAAAGTCGTTCGCTGAAGCCGAGGCATACTTCACTAAAGCTGAGGTATACTTTGCTGATGCAAAGTTTTACTTGCAGAACCACATCGTGAAGGGAGTAAAAGTTGACGACGTCACGAAGGCCAAAGGTGATAATACCGTGTCCAAATGGGCTGGAGTAGCTTCTGGTGAAGATAAAGTTACAATAGAAGCATACCAAGTTTCGAAAGCTCACAAACAGGATGCTGCAACTGCAGGCAAGAAAATAACTCCTTTATTTCGTTATGTCCCAAAGGTGAAGAAAGATGAAGGAGAATCATCGAACCTCCCAAAAGATGCACTAAGAGAATTAACCCTTCCTATCAAGCAGATTGATACCATGAAGTCATCTTCAAAGCTACTGAAAACGTTTGTGGTCCCTAACATGCCTCAAAATAAGGAACTCCCCACAAAACACACAAATGAAGGTTTTGATCTAATGCTTACAGGTTGTTTGCAAAGGCTGGATATAATCCCAACGAACCATCTAAGCTAGGGAAACTCCCACCTGAAGCTGCTATGAAAGAAAACATGATGAAGGATAAGGAGCATGTGGTGAAGCAATCACGTGAGGGTCTGGGTTACAAACAACCCCCAGCAGTTCACATCTCCATTAGAAGAGCAAGTAGTAACTATATCACGACGGAAGATGAACCCGCTGATCCTAATAAAAGGACTTTTGTCTTTGATCGACTTGGAGAACCAACTACAAGAACTTCTGTGTTTGAGAGGTTGGGGTCATTGAAAAGGAAGAAGAACAAGTCCCAAAGAAATTATGAAGAAATAAGAAGACCTTTTCCATCTAGAGTCCACAGTATCTCCAAAGAGTGTCAAAGCCTGATCCCTTCCATAATGAGGCGTCAATCAGAAATTTTGATTTCATGCGGAGAGGTACTCAAAATGAAGACTCGCACAGTGGTCCACACTAGAGAGCGTGACGAAGATGAAGAAAGTGTAGGATCTTTATATCACATTACTACGAATGAGGAGCAATACACTTCATTTCTAAGAAAGGTCGAAGAAAATTTGGGAGATGCCTCTTGGTGTGGCCATATATATTTTAATGATGGTGATCCCCAAGAAGACGAAGATGTCGAGGATGCTCCTATGAAACTAGAAGAAGGAATTAAAATGACAGTTGACGCATTGAAAAAAGTCAACCTTGACATTGCAGAAGACTCCAGGCCCACCTATGTAAGATGAAGAAAGCATTTATGTGGAGATACTCAAAGAATACAGAGATGTCTTTGCTTGGAGCTACAAAGATATGCATGGTTTAGATAAAGTAGCATTTCATCATCTCGCAGTCAAGAAAGGAGTTCGTCCTGTTAAGCAATCCCAAAGACGCTTCAGGCCAGAATTGATCCCATCAATCAAAGCCGAGGTCAATAAACTCATCGAAGATGGTTTCATTCGGGAGGTTAAATATCCTACATGGATTTCAAGCATTGTTCCTGTGAAGAAGAAGAATGGCTAAATTCGAGTTTGTGTCGATTTTAGAGACCTCAATAATGCATGACCTAAGGAAGAATTTCCGCTCCCAATCCCAAAGCTTATGATTGATGCCACCACCGGATACGAGGCGAGCTCTTTCATGGATGGATCATCTGGATGCAATCAAATACGTATGGCACTGAAACATGAAGAGCTTACTGTATTTCGCACTCCTAAAGGGATTTATTCTACAAAGTAATGCCTCTTGGGTTGAAGAATCCCGGCGCCATATATCAAAGAGCAATGCAGAATATATTTGACGACATCCTCCACAAGAATGTGGAATTCCATGTGGATGATTTAGTGGTGAAATCAAGAAAGGAGTATACTACTTTCAAGACTTAATAATGGTGTTCGAACGACTCGGAGATATCAACTTAGGATGAACCTGTTGAAATGTGCCTTTGGAGTTACTTCTGGAAAATTCCTTGGCTTCATTGTTCGACATTGAGGGGTTGAGATAGATCAAGCCAAAGTTGATGCAATCTTGAAGATGCCCGAGCCCAGAAATATACATGAACTAAAAAGTCTAAAAGGAAAATTGGCGTACCTTAGAAGATTCATCTCAAATCTTGCAGGGAAGTGCCAACCGTTTAGCCGTCTCATGAAGAAGGGTGTACCTTTTGAATGGGACCAAGCTTGTAGCAACACATTCCAAAGAATCAAATCATACTTCATGAATCCTCCAGTTCTGGCAGCCCCTATACCAGGAAAGCCATTTATTCTATATATTGCAGCCCAAGAAAGGTCAGTTGGATCCCTTTTGGCCCAAGAAAATGGTGAAAGTAAAGAACATTTCCGCTACTACTTGAGTAGGATGATGACCCCAAATGAGCTAAAGTATTCTCCGATCGAAACGTTGTGTCTGGCATTGGTTTTTGCAATTCAAAAGCTGAAGCACTACTTTCAAGCCCATGTCATCCGTCTCGTCTCAAGGGCGAACACGGTAAAGTTTGTTATGTCAAAACCCGTCCTCAATGATCAATTATCAAGGTGGTACCTTCAATTTCAACTATCCGAGATTGTGTACACCACAAAAAGCTGTGAAAGGACAAGCTTTGGTAGATTTCTTAACAGGCCATCCAATACTTGATGATTGGGAGTTGACTGATGAACTACCTGATGAGGATGAAATGGTCATCGAAGTGCAACCACCATGGAAAATGTATTTCGATGGTTCCGCACATCGTGAAGGAGCTGGTGCAGGTGTTGTGTTTGTCACTTCTCAAGGAGAAGTCTTGACATATTCCTTCACCTTAACACAACATTGCACCAACAACGTTATAGAATATCAAGCACTCATACTTGGTCTTGAGATGATTTTTGATATGAGACAACTCCAATTACATATTTTTGGAGACTCTGAGTTAGTGATCAATCAATTGCTAGGTAGATACGAGGTCAAATATCCAGAATTGCGTCCTTATCATGATTATGCGCAGAAATTGATTGGATGGCTTGAAAATGTAACTCTTCAGTATGTGCCAAGGAAGGAAAATAAGAAAGTTGACGCCATAGCTGCTCTAGCTTCGACATTGACTTTGTCCGGCCAGACACAAATCACTATCTGCCAAAAATGGATAGTACCACCAGATGAGAACGAGGATGAAGAAAGCAATATCGAGCATTTGGTAGTCGTCGCTGAAACTGAGAAGGTTGATTGGCAACAAACCATGATCAACTACTTATATTATGGGATACTTCCAGAAGATCCAAGGAGAAAGACCGAAATTCGTCGGCATGCCCCTCGCTTCTTTTACTACAAAGACACTTTGTATCGATGATCATTTGAGGGAATTATCTTGCGTTGTTTAGGTGAAGATGAAGCAACTCAAGCTATGCAAGAGGCACACTCTGGAGTTTGTGGATCACATCAATCTGGGTCGAAGCTCCACTTCCACATTAAGAGGATGGGTTAATACTAGCCGACAATGGTGGAAGATTGCTTAGATTATGATCGAAGATGCAAGGCTTGCCAGTTTCACGCAAATTTTATACACCTTACTATTGCATCTTGGCCATTTGACGCTCGGGGATTAGATGTTTTTGGACCACTTTCAAAATCTTCTGGAGGACATCTATACATCTTGGTTACAGCTGATTACTTCTCAAAATAGGTCGAGGCCGCCACTCTCAAGGAAGTCAAGAAAGAGAATGTTGCAAACTTCATTCGAGTGAACATCATATATTGTTTTGGAATTCCTAGTTATATAATAACAGATAATGGCAGACCGTTCGATAACCAAGATCGGTGAACTTTTTGGCTTCAAGCAACGTAATTCGTCAATGTATTATGCTGCTGAAAATGGGTTAGCCGAAGCATTTAACAAGACACTTTGCAACTTGTTAAAGAAGGCCGTATCCAATTCTAAAAGAGATTGGCATGACAGAATGGAAGAAGCTTTGTGGGCATATCGAATGACTCATCGCACACCGACACAAGCTACTCCTTATTCTCTTATTTATAGAGTCAAAGCAGTTCTTCCTCTTGAGATTCAAATACCATCCTTGCGACTCGCTGTCCAAGAAGGTATTACTGAAGAAGAAAACTCTCGTCTGCGCCTTGAAGAACTAGAGTCTCTTGATGACAAAAGGCTCGAAGCTCAACAAAGTCTTGAATGTTATCAAGCTCGTCTTTCTCGTTCTTTCAACAAAAAGGTTCGCTTGAGTTTCTTCCAAGTTGGAGATCAAGTTCTTGCTGTATGAAGACCTATTATCACCTCTCGCAAATCCGGGGGCAAATTCACTACAAAATTGGATGGTTCATATGTTGTGCAAGAAGCCTATTCAAGTGGATCTTACAAGTTAGTTGATGCAGATGGCATGAGAATTGTCCCTATCAATGGAAATTTTTTGAAGAGGTATTATCCTTGAATAATAAATGCTCCTGGACCGCATGAGCCTAAACTGCGAACGACACGCACAAAAAAGAAGTTCGCTAGGTTGAAAACCTTGAAAGAGGCGGCCTAGGAAAAAGTTAGGACAAAAATAATTCACTAGGTTGAAAACCTTGAAAGAGTCATCCTAGGAAAAAAAAGTGTCAGCTAGGTTGAAAACCTCGAAATAGGCAGCCTAGGCAAAAGTTAGGACATTAAATTTTTTTTACTTATTTTGAACTACATTATGACTTGATCCTCTTCACCGAGGTACGTAGACAACTTAGAGTTCTATTCTAAGTTCAGTTGCATAAGCTTTCAAAAAAAATTGTGTTTCAACGTGACATGATCATAAAAATCCGAGCGGAGGCATCACATCGATTACTCAAATAGGCGCATATTGCAGAAAGAAATAAGGCAATTTGTGTCGAGCGAAAATGGACATTTCATTGCTTCAATGCAACAAGGATATGATACACCATTGTCAAGAGACTAAAAGGATTAAAATATTTATATTTTGTCCTATACGAAGAATCTAAGTCAGAAAAGCAATTTACGCGAAAAATTATCGCTATCTTGTCTTGAATGCCTTTCCAAGTTCGCTTCATTTCATAAAAACTTGATGATGCCATAAAGCTTCACGTAGTTGAATCCAATATGAATTGTTCCTCCATCATGTGTCCTAACTGTGGTTTTTCTAATTTGGGTTCCGAAAGGTCTTTGCCGCAAAGACTTCTATATGCATGTGAATATGAAAGTTCACTACAGTTGTGTCGATTTTGAAAATTTTCTGTTGGTAGACCAAAACAAGTTCTGCCATGAAATTCATAGGTACTTCAGGTCTCTGAGTTTATTTTCTAACGGCATGGATGGATTGCAATTTCGACACTCCAAGCTCAAGATATGATTTTTTTCACTGAAAGTACGCAAATCTGAAAGTGCACTACGATTGAGCCAACTTCGCGAATTTTCTGTTGACAGTCCGAAAGGAGTTCTGTTATTAAATTTGCATGAGTTTTATATCTCCGAGCCTACTTTATGATACCGCAAACGGATTGTAATTCCTATACTCCTAGCTCAAGATCCAATTATTTTCGCCAAAAGTACGCAAATCTGAAAGTTCACTGCGGTTGAGTCGACTTCGCAAAATTTCCGTTGACGGTCCAAAACGAGGTCTGTTATGAAATATATATGAGTTTTATATCTCCGAGTTTACTTTCTGACATTGCAAACAAATTGTAATTCCGATACTCCTAGCTCAAGATACATATATTTTTGCTGAAGGTACGGAAATCTGAAAGTTCACTACAGTTAAGTCGATGTCGCGAATTTTCTGTTGATAGCCGAAAGGAGCATTGTCATGAAATTCGTAGGTACTTCAGGTCTCAGAGTTTTCTTTCTAACGGTGCAAATGGATTGTAATTCCGATACTCCTAGCTCAAGATATGACTTTCTTTAACAAGAGCGCGCGAAGCAACAAATCCAACGCGCAAGACATATGCTGAAATTAAGTAAGAAATAATTAGGAGTAACAGAGGGAATACAGGTCTCAAAGAGATATATCACATACTAAAAAATAACAATACTTTTATTGCTCCAAGAAATAAGTACTCCATTACATGATATTAGTTATAAAAAAGAAAAAAATCGTAAGTCGAGAATCCTAAGCGGAAAAAAAAATCTAAAATCATGGAAAAGGTTTGAAGCTAAGGATTTGTTGGCAACTTGTCTTAACTACCCCTTTCAGGAGGGATAATTTCTCTGATTTATCATCAAATAATGGATGATTGGCTTCAATGGTATAAATCTCCCCTTTGGTAATGTCGATGTTCTGTTGACTTTTAGCCAACTTCACTTGTTATTTATCCAAGAGTGCGATGATCTTCTTCTTTCTGGAGGCCAATGAAGCTAGTTGTTGTTCAACACTCGCAATATTAGCTTGAAGTTTCTCTACCGACTCATTCACTTTTTCATATTCTTGTTTTGCATCATCGAGGCGTCGTCGTGCATCAGAAAGTGACTCTTGGTGAAATTCTTTGGTCATCTTGGACGATATTAAAGCATCGTAATCTGCGTACATCTTGAAGAAAGCCTCAACAAGAGCCTCCATAGTACAAGTATCAATAATATTTTCTTTCTTAATTTCCTCAAGATTCAAGGCGATATTTTCCTCAGACTTTGTGAAGCTATCCAGAGAATCAAGAGAGAACTCTTCAATCCATTCACACAAGGTATGCCACATCGTGTTAACAAAAGAAAGTTTAATACGGGAAATAGTCTCTTCTGGTTTGAAGTTTGGAGCATCAAGATGTAACGACCATGTAGTAGACTCGAAGGCTTTTTGACGTTTTGCTTGACTGGCGGCAACCTCCATCTTACTTGTCACGGCTGGCTTGGAAAGCATAACATCTTCTGGATGAACGAGGTACGACTCTTTGGGTAGACTCAAATCTGTCAACGAAGCATTATTTGCAACATGATGTTCAACACCATCAAATGAAGTGTGAGGACTTTTTGCGGCCACACCGAGGGAAGTTGGGCTTGTAACACAGTCTTCCACCATGTTTCCACTAAGTACATCATCATACAACTCATCGACGCCAAACTATAATTAAAAAATAATAATAATAATAATAATAACTTTGATGTGTAATAAAAAAATGAAAAAGGAGTAAATTTGAAGGAAATAATATTTACTCGTTTCTCCAATTCAGACAACGACATCGTTGAGATAGGGTAACCTCTAGGAAAAATCGAGTATCGATATTAAGAGAATCCAAGTCAGCAAACTCACTATGGCTCGTGTCCTTAGCCTCCTTCTTTGAACGATTCCAATGTATGTCATGACTAACATCACTCTCGTTCGAACTAGAAGTCACACTAACATTCACCACCTCATCGGGCAAAGCAGAAGCTTGAGTTCTTCCCTCGTTTGTTGGCACGACGTTGGCTGCCTTTGCAACATCTTTGGTTGGTGATGTAGGAGGCGCTTTCCTCTTGCAATGATTGTTCGTCACCTCCACAGTGGCAGTAGTTGTCTTGGAAGTCAACAAAACATGTTTAGCTCTTTTGTCCACATGGGCATCCCCGCCCATCGAAGGGGTAGACTTGGATAAGACCTTGGTGCTTGGCGAAGGATATTTCAATCTTAACTTGGACTTGGAAAACCCTTCGTGAATGTTCTTTTGACGTCGATCATCGTTGGAGGATAAAGGGATATAATATTTCCTTGAAACTTTCAAAATGATGTGAGTACTTTGTTGGGAAGAGTGCACTCGACGAGCTGACCACTTTTGTCACGACCCAAATCGATGGGTCGTGATGGCACCCGGTACCTTACCTAATAGAGTACCAACATAACGTATCTTCTCATGTCATACTATCATAGATAACTGAGCCGGAAGGCTGCCGTGAGATAAGTAGAATACAACATGTGATACCAACTTATACATAAGACATACGGGCCTATAAGACAAAAATAACCACTCGTATACTGAACATAGGCCAACAAGGCCATACAATCGTTTATGTACATGACAGCTGTCTACAAACCTATAAGAATACATAACGTTCATAAAGGTCGGGACATAGTCCCCCCATACGAAACAATACACGTCTAAATCATACTAACCAAACAAGCAACTCCGAAGCAAATGGAGCGCACCAACATCTTCCGCTGAGCTGATAGCCTATTTGGAGGGCTCTTAACCTGTCTATCGGGACCTACGGGCATGAAATGCATCATCCCCAGGCAAAAGGGACATCAATACGAATAATGTGCGGAGTATGTAAGGCACATAAATAAGTACATAACAGACATGGAAGAAATATAGAGTAAATGACTCGACCTGTAAGTCTGGATATCTCTGTAGTTCATGAAATAATTATAGTGTCATGCATATACGTATGAATGTCATGTCGTGCATAGGTACATGTTTTATAACATTATCAAGCATCTGAGGGCATCCCATCATATAATCTCGGCCACTGTGGGCAAAATCATCAACGTATACGAGATGATCAGGTGGTGATGCGTATATAACGCCGTAACCTTTTTTCATATCCCTTATACATATAATATACATATATACACGTATATAACGCTATCTGGTCATGGGTCAATGTACATGTATAAATGAATGCAATGCATGAGAAAGTACGTCAATAAAATCTTTTGGAGTGTCATAAGACCATTATGCCTTTGATTGATATCATGAAATAAACTTTATCAACTTAGATATTTTCTGAGACCCATGAACAGATGATAGAATAATATGACACATGGGGAATCAAGAACTTAGGCATCTCTAGTATTTCTATGAATAGAGTCATTTATGGAAATTGTATATTTGCTCGTTTCTTTTGTATCGTATATATCATGCCAAAAGAAAGAAAGGATAGCCTTAACATACCTGAACCGATTCTCTTGACAATCCTCTAACACACGTCACGGAGAATCGAAGTATGGAAAAATTCATATGATATTCTTAAGAAAGATTGGACCGTACTCCCCTTAGAATCACAATATTCCCTTACTATTACGCAGTATAATTTCGGATAAAACAATTTGCTAAAGCAAAATCACGTAGATCTCTCTCACTTTGTAAAGGATTTGTATGAAATCACGTAACACAATTTGCTGAAGCAACATAAGTGTTCAATTACAAGATATAAGAAAATCCCTTACCTTAGTGAAGATTAGGCTCCATTTTCAGACATCACGTTTCACACTTCAATTTTACACCATGAAATAGTTTCGTTGTCATCAGCTTTTCTTTTTTATTTTATTAGTATGCTAAAGGTTTCAGATTTCTTAAAATATCATTCCTTTAACACATGAGAATAGACCAGCTCAATCTTTTTTTTTTCACAAAAAAAATATACGGGTGAGAACTGATAGACTGAATTGCAAAGAGCTAACATATCAATTCACTGTTGAACAAGCTTATTTTATCCTTTTCACAATCTGCTCAAGGACTAGTATTCTTAAGAATTGTGGGCCCAACTTTTAGGGTTTATTTAATCCAAAAATTTCCCTACACATGCCACCTATTTGTCAAGACCAATGAGTCACAATGACTTAACTCATTACTGCCACGTTCTTGGCTTAATAATCTTATCCAATAGATTAATTAATTGGTTAATCTCCCACTAAAATTAATAATTAACTCACTTATCCACATAATTATGAATTATCTCAAACTACTTAAAATACTATTCACATTTAACAAACTTTTGTACACCTTGCTATCATGGTCATGTGGTACCTTGTGTGACAGTAGTCTATAAACACTAGGTATTTTGGCTCGGCCCGTATTATACCCCAAATTGACAACCTTTAACGAAACTCATTTTCTTCTATTTGCTTACCTCTCTACTTCACGAATTTACTCTTCATGTGTTTGAAATAGTATAATGCTTATAATCTCAAGAAAATCTCATCCCCGAGTCTACATCAGTTCACTGAAGACGAAATTTTAACATACGAAAATGCGGGATATAACAACCAATTTGCGTACTCACGAGTCATTAGAGACCCCTCTTCTGAAGGACGCGTAGGGACAATAACCTTTGATGAACCTCCAAGACGAACACAAGAGTCCCATAATTGCACTAGCATTTTCAGTGAGCCGTCATAAGGTCGCTCTATGAGGTTGCCATGAACATCTTGACAAAAGCCAAAATTGACGAATAAATCTATGGGGTCTATAAGATTCCACAATATGAATTTCGTCATGCCTAAGGGTGATAAAGCTTGAGCAAAGACTTATAAAAAAGTCACTCCAAAAAATCGATTGTTCGTCACGATCGGTAAGATGCAATTCCCTCCCTTGTAGCATAGCCAAATGGTGAAGCTGTCGCGCATTAACTTGTTGAAACAACTCACGGACATTACTAAGGTCAAAATTCTTGGCCATCTTTTCGCCAGAAACCTTGCACATTTGCGGACCTCGTTGTGGACGCTTAACACGATAGTAGGTGTTGAAATATGCTCCTATCTATCCATATACATAATGAATAGGAAAGAGTGCTTTCCATGCACCCAAATCTTGAGAAGTGGAGACCTCCTTCAAGCCATGGTAGATACTTGCAAGGACTGGAACCGTCGGGGAAAACTTCTCTCCATGAGCCATCAAGCTCGCGATTTTGAAGACACTAGCACGAATGTAGTCGATCTTCTTGTTGGTGAACACAAATTTGCAAAGCTAACATGCAAGGAAAGCCTCCAAATAAGTCTCAGCTCTAAGTGACTCCTCCATGCCAAGCTCAATAAAGGGGGCATTCTCCTCGTCGGTTCGTGGTAGGAAGCTCACATCAATATTTACAGAAGGATTATGGTTCAACTTCGGCCTCAAAATCCGGTTCCTTGATGACTATTGCGGAGGTTTGGCATACCTACCCGGACCTCGAAACCAAAACTCCACCCAATCACGAATGGAGACCTTGTGGACATCATCCTTCATGAGTTTGTAGAACGCCGAGAACATGTGTAGGAATCTTCTTGAGAGGAAAGGTTTTCCATGATCAACCGCTTGTGTCAACTCCTTAGTTGAGGGGATAACTTCGTCGTAGAAGTATCCATGCACGGCCTCCGATTGCTCGCAAGTCCCACAAAGAGATGGAGAGTTCACCGATAGAGGTAGAAATTGTGTTTGTAGATGGACGCCAAAGCTCGCAAAAGGCACGAAGGACATTCTCATTGTAGTCATACGTGAACAACAAAGCAAAGATGGCATCATAGACCTTGATGCCATCTAGAGTCAACTTGTTGTGGGCAAAAACATCTTCTACCCACTCCCAATATTTGGACATATGGCGAACTTCACCAAAGCCGGAAGGAGGAAAGTGGCGAGACGTCCATCGCGATCACGATGAGGAGGACTAGCAGATGCGACCTTCTGATGGGTGGTTGACTTCAAAAGTAGGACCTTCATGTTGGTTGCTTTGCCCGAAAATCTGTCCAATGCATCCTTCGCCTCTCTATTCGACCATTCTTCAAGATCAAGGGAGGCGTCAAGCGGCTTTCTAGCAAGCGGGAAATCACATATCACCGGAGGATGAACTTTTAAAGCTAGAACTCGGGCGGATTCTGCTCGCTAATAATCTCAAGGTGTGGATATGGTATATCATGGTCGATGAGACGCATCCTTGCTGGTGGAATTCAAAGTCCTATGTGCTGCTCTAAGAGTCTACGAAAAAAGGGAAAGAATCTATGAAAACCAGCCAGACATAATGGGGAAGCATGTCACAATATATTTCCTATATTCGAGAAAATATCTGGGAAGATATCAGCATATTCTGATTATTATTTTTATCTATCGTTCTGGAAGTCTAGTTTCTGTTGCCGCAAACCGCTCGTGATTTCGGCATTCCTACACCAAGATATGATTTTTTTGGTTAAGACGCGCAAAACTAAAATGTCGAGCGTGACAGAACTTGAACCAAGTTTAGGAAGCTCACCTAGGATGATACAATGAGAATTTAAATCCAATTTTTTGATATGTTGTATTACTCCGACTCTAGCTTCTGTAGCCGCAAACCGCTCGTGATTTCGGCATTCCTACACCAAGATAAAATATTTTTGGTTAAGACGCGCAAAGCTGAAATTCTTGGCAGCAGCTGCAAAAAAAAAATCTTAGGAGAATCGAGCGACAGGATTGCGTTGCCAACTATTGAAGATTACATATTAAAACCAACCAAAAGGTGGTATTGTTGCTTTCATCAAATAGTGGAGGACTTCTTCTATGGCAACAATGAAAGGAGAAAGTGGCCAATTTGTAGGAACCAACAAGGAAGAAATTAATGAAATTCTTGGTGTTCAAGCTACTGAAATGTGCAAATAAGGAAATATCATGTCCGATTTGTATATGAATATATTTAAAACTAGGAAACCAAAGTTGAAAAGGAAAATTATTGTTAGCCCATGTGTTTTTACCGGACAGTGGGGAGTGCTTTAAATTTTTTTATGTTTGAGATAGTCAAGTTATTAAGTCTCTTCAATTCATAGGAGGAAATAACGAGTAAGGAAAATATATTATGTAGAAGCTAAATTGGAAGAGAACTATGTTGTGAGAATTTTTTTTGAGTAAATATTACAAGCGCATCAAAGGAAAGCATTTCTTTTAAACCGGAATTCAAGTGAATAAACCAAAGGTTTCTCGTAAACCCAGCGGTTTAAATTTTAATTTGTCCTGGGTGGATGGGTTTGACTTAGTTCAATACGAACTTAATTATTCTTTAATTAATTCCACACTACATAAGGAAAGCTACCATATTTATTCTCACTTGAAAAGAAAATTAAAGACATAAGACACAAGTTGCTGCTAGGGGTCAATGGTTCACTTTGAATGAAGTAGAGCTGTAGAACCTTACTGCAATTTTTCTCAAGTCCGCATGAAAAACATATGAAGAAGAAATTTCAATACTTAATGATCATTCTTCGGAAATAGAACACTTAAAAAACTCTCAACGAAGTATCTTACACAATGATGAAAATAAAATGTTGTTGTAACTAGTACTTCAAGTCTCGTCATTCATTTTGGCAAGTCTACAGTCCAACAAGCCTTGCATTTGTAGACAATTAAATTTTATTAAATTTAAATTCATAAAAAAAAATTGAACTTTATCTCAAATTAAACATATATTAGTCCAAATAAATAGGATGGACTAGTATAATTAGGTTAATTATTTAAATCTAATTAAAATAATTTAAATAAAGGTCCAATATTCTATTGGGCTAGCCCATTCTATCAAATAGGTCGATCCGTAAGCCTCAAGCTCAATGATCCACCAGGGTTTTCTTGGAGACTACTCCACCCTACACCTATATAAAGGGGTCAAGAGAGAAGGCTAAGTGTTGGCCCATGTCACTGAATGTGTTTTGAAGATTGACAAAAGGTGTCCAATTGAACCAGGTCCATCATAGCATACACTTTTGAATGAAGCAGTTGGATCACGAATCGTACAAGTCTAGGAGATATCAGTGATTGCTAAGTATCAAAGAATTAGAGAATGTCTCCTAATACGAAAAGGTTGCAAATTGATAAGAGAAGATAGAAGTTGCTTTCAGCTAGGACAGAAATAGGGGAAGGAAGTTGAGTTACAATCAAACTCGTTTACCAAGGAAGAGTTGGATCAGAATTGAATCATGGACTCAACAAACGGACTCTATAAATAATCAATGTATTACTGCTGAAAGAGGTGACGCACAAGTGCAAAAGTGAATCAAGTTCTGAAGCAAAAGTTCCAGAGGTTTTGCAAACAGAATTGTTGTGCGATACAAAGGCTACAGTTCAACTAGAAGGAACAGTTCTATTATTTGTATATTGAGTCTAGTTGATTGTAGTAAGAGTTTAAATATTGTATCTTATCAGCTTTCATAGAAGCAATTGTAATAGGTACAAACTGATCAAGTTAGAGTTAGCTTGAATTCTGTAGAAATTAGCTAGAGGCTAGTTGATACAAAGAGGATTAGAGTTAGTCCTAGGATTACAAAAGAGTTTATTTTGTAAGTCCGTTTTGGCTCAGAGTTTAGTGAAGAGTTTTGAGCAAATCCTACTGAGGAGTAGGTCGTGGTTTTTTCACCTTTTGAGCCAGGTGTTTTCCACGTAAAAATCTCTGTGTCTTTACTATTACTGCTTAATTATTCCGCAAACAGTAGTAAGTAGTAGACTAAGAAGAACCAGGTTCTTCTTATTAGACAACACTCAAAAATTGGGTACTGCACAATTAACTTATAATATTGTGTAGTATTGACGTCTAAAACATCAATTGGTATCAGAACAGGTTATCCTTGAAGAGGCTAACACCTAGGAAAAGATCAAGATGAGTGCACCATCTGGGAAGGTCAACTGCAAGGACACCACTCTTCAACGGCCAGTACTATTCTTGGTGAAAGAATAGAATGAAGGATCACGTTATTGGAGAGGACTATGAATTCTGGGACATAGTCACTGATGGACCACTTGCAACAATGAAGAAAACTACTGAAGGAGTAGATGTGCCTAAAACTAGTGCTGACTGCACAACTGAGGATCTGAAGAAATGGGAGAAGAATGCCAAGGTCAAGAAGTGGCTAGTGTGTAGACTAGGCCCAGATGAATACAGAAGAATTCAAAGTTGCACCACTGCCAAGGAAATCTGGGATACTCTACAAGTGGCACATGAAGGAACAACTCAAGTGAAGAGGTCTAGAGGTACATTGCTATACTCTCAGTATGAAAACTTCACTATGAAGGAAGGTGAAACAATTCAGGAGATGTACACAAGGTTCACAACCTTGACTAATGAACTCAAGTCTCTTGGAAGAGTCATCCTTGAAGAAGACAAGGTTGAGAAGATTTTGACAAGGGTTCTGCCTATCTCCTGGGAAAGCAAGATAACTGCCATTCAGGAATCTAAAAATATGACAACCCTTAGACTAGATGAGTTGATTGGCAACCTTACTGCTTATGAACTCAGAAGGCAGACCATGAAAATGGATGCCCCAAAGAAGGAAAGAAGTCTAGCACTAAGGATCACAGAGGGAGCAGATCTGGAGGATGATGAGATGGCCATGATCACCAAAGAATTCAGAAACTTTCTCATGAGGAAGAAAGGCATCTCTAGAGGGGGAAACTTCAACAAGGCAGAGGCTCCTGAAAGGCCAGCTAATGAGGGATGCTACAAGTGTGGAAAAAATTATCATCTCATCAAGAACTGCCCCCAGTGGGTAGTAGAATGGAGGAAGGAGAGATATGAAAGAAAGAACA
>ML295915.1:0-13510 GCA_005239495.1 Nicotiana undulata | reverse complement strand
TGAAGGGCACCACTGATTTGTGCCTTTGGTATCCTAAAGGTAGTAATTTCTACCTTGTAGGATATGCTGATGCTGATTATGCACGTTTCCTTGTTGACAGGAAAAGTACTTCAGGCATGGCTCACTTTTTGGGCTCCTGCCTTATATCTTGGGCCACCAAGAAACAAAATTCAGTAGCCTTGTCTACTGCTGAGGCTGAATATGTGGCTGCAGCCTATTGCTATGCTCAGTTGCTATGGATTAAGCAACAACTCCTGGACTTTGGTATAAATGTGGGATGTATTATTATTTACTGTGATAATACTAGTGCAATTAGTATGACTAATAACCCGGTTCATCACAAGAGAACTAAGCACATAGATGATAGGCACCATTTCCTGAGGGATAATTATGAGAAGGGGATGATCTCAATCGAATTCTGTGCCACTGATCATCAAATTGCTGATATATTTACCAAAGCATTGAGTAGGGAGCATTATGAGAGAAACAGGCTTGAATTAGGGATGATTAAGATCACCTAATTGAAAAAAAAAGGAGGAGGAAGTTTTCTGGCTAGAAATTTTTATTAGGTACTTAATCAGATTAATCATTGCTCAGCTCTATGTCTTTGTTGTCATGCTCTTCTTCCATGTATTAATATTATTCCCTAGTTGCTAATGATGTTTCTCTATTTGTGAATTGAGGCAAAATAAAGATTTTTAACAGGATGAACCTGGTTCATCCATGCTGGTTTACATGAATGACAAGGTACGTTCTCATCTCCATACATGTATTAATTCAAGTACAGTCATACATGAGTAGGACTTTATCCATTTATGGTTCAGTTCAAATTCTCGTACTTACCCAAATAATGAACCAGTTTCAAGAAGTTCCGTCACAATAAATTAGCCTAGTTTTAGGGGGAAAGAAACGGTCTAATCAATGTCAAATCACTGACAGTCCTTAATCGATTAGTATCCTACTTGTGTTAATACACGTCCGTTATAATCACCCCAGCCACAAGTTATAAATAGGCCATCATTACCCATAGTGAATAAAGCAATAGACGAACCCTATTCAAGTCATTCAACACTCAAATTTCCACTGTCTTTTGCCCTCTCTTATTCTTCTCTAAAAATTAAAAATGTCGTCTACTTCATCTGATTCTCAAAATCGTGACTACGATGAGGAAGTATACGAGTCTGACTCTCCACCGGTTTACAGTTCTGAATCCTCTGAGACACCTGAAACCCCTGAATACCATGATACTCTTAAACCTACACCAAACCCTATCCTAGTCCCAAAACCCCGACGTATCAAGGTTCTTGCACAAAAATATATGGCTTCAAGGTCACGAGCAAAGTTCTTGGATGATTTATTACAGGCTGAAGAAGAACCCAAACCTGATTTGTCCAGTGAATCATTTAAATCAGCACATGAGGACGATGCACCTGGTTCGTCAAGTGCTGAGAAAGGTAATACTGAAGTTACCTCTGTGTTAAATTCTGAAAATAGATTTGTGCTGGTTGGGTCTGTGGTGGATGTGGAAGTGCCAAGTAGGCCAAGAAAAACTGGAAAATTCTTGAGAATGAGGGAGATGTAGGTGTGAGGGGATCTGGAAAGGATGGTTCCACACTTGAGATTTGTGGCCCCATTCTTGAGAATCTTGAAGATGATGTCGTAGTGATAGGGGGAACTAATGAAGTTGAGGAAGCTGCTGCTGGATTAGAAAAGCTAATGAAGGAGATAGATGATCGTGTTTCTTCTAGGGAAGAAACCTTGGCTGAGAGACTTAAGAAACTGGGGGACTCATACAACCCCAAGAAGATAAGGACTCCCAAGTCCATCAAGTCTAAAGCCTCAAAGAAAAGGAAAACTGATGAGTCCGTTGGTGTACCTGTTCCAAGGGTACGAGCTACGAGAAATACTGTTCGTGAAGAGAAGGAGAAGCTGGAAAAAGATCTGCAAGAGAGCAAAATAAAGAGGGATGAGAAAGGAAAAGCAAAAGTGGGGGAGCCTGTTGAGGCTATTGCTGTAGATGAGGTGTTGGACCTGGTCCAACAAGAAGAAGAGTTTGCTCCAGTGGTGGTCAAGACACCCAAGGCCAAATTGACTAAGACTTCCTCAAAGAAGTCAGCACCTATGTCTTCTACCACCGTGGGTACATCTACGAGGACACGATCTAAAGTAAAGTCAAAGAAGAAAGTTCAGATTGTTGAGAAAGATAATGATCCTGATTGGAGTGGAGATGATGAGTAAGAGGTTGGTGAAGTGTCGATTGACAGAGTTGCCATGTTTGGCAAGAGACATATTTTGAAGGGAAAGTTACTGAAGGACTTGGAGGAGCCGGGTATGAGGTACTTAGCGGATTTTCTGGAAGCTCAAGGCTGGAAAGACATGGTCCTTCGCTTGGAGGGCAGGCTGGTAAAAAATGAGATAGTGGAATTCATGGGGAATGTGACTGTGATTGGAGGAAGGGTTACATCATTGGTCAGGGGAGTTGAAGTCTCCTTTGACACTCAAGAACTGGGATTCATTCTAGACATTCCATCTGTGGGATATGACGATTATACAAGGCAGAGATGGCCTTGATTGGATGGAATGACCTCAGTATTCAACATCACCAGATTCTTTTGTGACAATGAAGAAGAGCCTGAGCCCAGGGAAGTGTACAAAAGCGAGATGAAGCCTTAACACAAGCTGTTCTTTGAGTTTGTTATTAACTTTCTGCTGCCAAGACAAGAGCGCAGGCATATTGCCAACTATATGGATCTCACGCTCATAGAGTGTTTATACAGAGGCAAGCAGATCAATTGGCCATCTTTGATCATCCAGCTTTTGGAAAGGGTGGTAAATGGCACCAAGGCCCATGCGATTCCTTATGGATTTATCCTTACTGCAGTTCTGGGTCATTTTGGAGTTCCCACAAAGAAGGCTGAAATGGCTACTGCAAAGGATTTCTTTGGGAAGGACACTTTACTGTCATGTGATTACACTGTCAGTGCCCCGACAGATGAACCTGGTTCATCTTGGAAGCAACCGGTCAACAGCAAGGTCCGTACTCTGGTGCAAGAAAGCGAGCAAAAGGATATGGAGATCCTTCGCTTGAAGACTCGCTTAGTTGAGGTGGAAGGTGAGCGTGATGCTCTCAAAGCTGAATTAGCCAAGGAGAAGGAGAAAAATGAGGGTGTCTTACACCAAATGTTGTCTCTTCTCCAAACCAAGAATCCTGCCTCTTCTGCACCACCCCAAACTTAGGAATTTCCAGACCTACCCCCTCATATCCTATCAAGTGCCCAGTTCGGGACTGTGTCAAGTGTGTTTGTTTCAGTTTTTAATTCTGTCGTACTCATGTTTTGGTTGTCTTTGATTTAATCTGTTTTGGTGTTGATAATCCATGTTAATCAAATGAAAGCTTGGTGTTTTGACAAATGTCTCTATTTATGATTTAGCTTACATTATTGGTTTCTTGTGTTGATTAATCATGTTTGCACCTGCAGTTGCCTAAATTGGCCATGAGTAAGAATTAATTACTGGTAAGTATCATTTTGCAACTTTTTGATGATGCCAAAAGGGGGAAGATGTGCTACAGTTATTGTTTAAAATTTTAAAATCTTTGAAGTGATATTTATAAACTAATGAGCCTGGTTCTTGATGATTAATGCTCACAAAAATACAAAGTGTGGGATGTGTATATAGGATAAATGCATAGAGTTAATTTATTGGCCCATGTCACTGAATGGGTTTTGAAGATTGACAAAAGGTGTCCAGTTGAACCAGGTCCATCATAACATACACTTCTGAATGAAGCAGTTGGATCACGAATCGTACAAGTCTAGGAGATATCAGTGATTTCTAAGTATCAAAGAACTAGAGAATGTCTCCTAATACGAAAAGGTTGCAAATTGATAAGAGAAGATAGAAGTTGCTTTCAGCTTGGACAGAAATAAGCGAAGGAAGTTGAGTTACAATCAAACTCGTTTACCAAGGAAGAGTTGGATCACAATTGAATCATGGACTCAACAAACAGACTCTATAAATAATCAATGTATTACTGATGAAAGAGGTGACACACAAGTGCAAAAGTGAATCAAGTTCTGAAGCAAAAGTTCTAGAGGTTTTGCAAACAGAATTGTTGTGCGATACAAAGGCTACAATTCAACTAGAAGGAACAATTCTATTGTTTGTATATTGAGTCTAGTTGATTGTAGTAGGAGTTTAAATATTGTACCTTATCAGCTTTCATAGAAGCAATTGTAATAGGTACAAACTGATCAAGTTAGAGTTAGCTTGAATTCTGTAGAAATTAGCTAGTGGCTAGTTGATACAAAGAGGATTAGAGTTAGTCCTAGGATTACAAAAGAGTTTATTTTGTAAGTCCGTTTTTGGCTCAGAGTTTAGTGAAGAGTTTTGAGAAAATCCTACTGAGGAGTAGGTCGTGGTTTTTTCACCGTTTGAGCCAAGTGTTTTCCACGTAAAAATCTCTGTGTCTTTACTATTACTGCTTAATTATTCCGCAAACATTAGTAAGTAGTAGACTAAGAAGAACCAGGTTCTTCTTATTAGACAACACTCGAAAATTGGGTACTGCACAATTAACTTATAATATTGTGTAGTATTGACGTCTAAAACATCACTAAGACAAGAAAGTAAGCATACAGAAAGTCTAAAGAAGCTCTGAAGAATAGCAACACGGTCTCCATCCATATCTGTAACCGTCGTCTGTGGTCAAATTTCAAAGTTGAACTCAAATCATAGGCCGACGGCTTCAAATCTTCCGTTCGTGATAACCCAACACCAAATCCTTGTTCGTGACGACCTTCAAATTGTTCGTGACGTACTACAAACCTGAAATCCATCAAGTTCAACATCAAGCTCTCAAACTGCCACGACCCAAATTCCCAACCTTAGGGATCGTGTTGGTGCCTAACACCACACTTGCTAGGCAAGCCAATGTTAGAACTTATTAAATTAATTTCCATTAAAATTTATTTAACTGTAACAAAACAATTCAAAATAAACTAGACTTTATTACTTTTACTGCATAAATCCACAAATAAAATAATAAATGAATAATTAAACTGAGCCTATAACTAAATAAATAATCAGAAGACTACCCCAGGGTCTGGTGTCACAATTTACGAACCACTAGGAGTACTACAAATAATGGGCTGAAAGAAATAATATAACTGTTTCGAATGTAATAAAACAGTATCTATAAAACTGAGAGAAGACGCCAGAAATCGGCGGACGCCAGCAGATCTACCTCATCTCTGAAAGGATGAATATAGACTACTAAGATCTCCTAACGCTGGACGGTACCTGGATCTGCACAAAAGAGTGCAGAGTGTAGTATTGGTACAACCGACCTCATGTACTGAGTAAGTGCCGAGCCTAACCTCGATGAAGTAATAACGAGGATAAGGCGGGGCAATGTAACTTAACTTGTAACAATATATATATAACAAAACAAGAAAAAAAATACAATTCTAAAAAAACAAGAACAATAACCTGTAATAATAAATAAAATAATTTAGTTTCCTCTTTCCAGGTCTCAACTATAACCAAAATCTCACATAAATTTCCAAAGTTTCCAAAGTTTTGACTTTTAAAATAAAAGAAAGTGTAAAATATGTAAAACAATAAAGTAAAACAATAATTTTACAAATCTTTGCTTTTTATTGGAAAATCAGTAAAAATATAGGTGTCCTCCCTTATTTCTCCTTGTTGCGGCATGCAACCCGCTCCCACCTGTCCCACCTTATTACACCGCCCTATATTCCACCCTTATTACACCTATTGCGGCGTGCAACCCGATCCCACATGTCCACCCTTATTACACCTTGTTACGGCATGCTCCCACCAGACTTATCATATCAATTTAGTTATTTATGAAAACTTTCACAATTCATGCCAAGACTTCCACAACACTTTTGTCTCAACATTTATAAATAGAAAACAGTAATCTCATAAGCTTTATCCAATATCATTTCAAAATGAAGCCAACCAAAATATATGTAAATATCGTAACGCTATCATCCAGCTCAATCTTTATATACCATAACAAAATCAAGGGAACAACCAACACATTTAACACACTTGAAACAATACTTGGGAATTATCTAATGAAACCAAATAGCCATGTAAACCTCAATGACCATAAAACAGTTACGCCAGGAAGCAAATAAATGGAAACGGGGAAAAAGATCATGTTAAACAAACAATTTAGTAGTGCATAGGTACTCGTCACCTCACCTGTACACTACACACAAGTAATTTCACAAAACAATCAGGTTGGGGATTCCTATTCTCTCAAGTCAAGGTTAAACCAAACACTTACCTCGATCTCACAAGCAAATCACTGCTCTAGCACTGCCTTTCCTTTAGAATTTGCTTCTAATCCGCTCGAATCTAATCACAATTTGTTCAATGTTATCAATCATAGCCTAAAAGAATCAACTTTATTGAAAAATAATGGTTCTCCTATGTTTTCCTATCCAAATTCAAAAATCGACCCCTTGGGTCAACTAAAACAAAATTGTAACTCTAGAAATAACTATTTTTCATATTTTCACATAAAAGCTTTCCGGTTTCACGTCCGGACTGCGCACACAAATCGAGGTAATTAAAATTAGTCATTTTATGGCAAAAAATCCTAGAGGTTTGATTTCATAAAATGACCCCTTGGGTCATCACAATCTCCACCTCTAAAACACATGTTCGTCCTCGAACAGACATAGAAAATTACCTGAATTGGCGAACAAGTGTGGATATTTACTCTGCATGTTCGACTCGGACTCCCAAGTAGCTACCTCAATGGGCTGACCTTTCCACTGCACTCGAACTGATGGATAACTCTTTGACCTTAACTGACGAACTTGCCGATCTAAAATGGCCACCGACTCCTCCTCATAAGTCAAGTCTTTGTCCAATTGGACAGAGCTGAAGTCTAACACGTGGGACAGGTCACCATGATACTTCCGAAGCATAGACACATGGAACATCAGATGAACTGAAGATAATCCTGGAGGCAACGCAAGTCTATAAGCTACCTCCCCCACTATCTCAAAAATCTCAAACGGCCCGATATACCTAGGGCTCAACTTACCCTCCTTTCTAAATCTCATAACACCTTTCATGGGCGATACCCGAAGCAATACTCTCTCTCCAACCATGAATGCCACATCTCTAACCTTACGATCGACATAAATCTTTTGCCTAGACTGAGCTTCACGAAGTCGCTCCTGAATAATCTTGACCTTATCTAAGGGCTCCTCCACTAAATCTGTACCCATTAACCGAGCTTCTCCAGGCTCAAACCATCCAACTGGCGATCTACACTGTCTACCATATAATGCCTCATAGGGAGCCATCTAAATGCTCGACTGATAAATATTATTCTAGGCAAACTCTGCTAACGACAAGAACTAATCCCAAGAACCTCCAAAGTCAATTACACAAGCGCGGAGCATATCCTCTAAAATCTGAATAGTATGCTCGGACTACCCGTCCGTCCGGGATGAAATGTTGTGCTCACTAAACTCGGGTACCCAACTCACGCTGAACTGCCCTCCAAAAGTGTGAGGTAAACTGCGTACCCCGATTAGCACAATTCCCGTGAATGACAACAATCTCCCGAATATATATCTCAGCCAACCGCTCTGAAGTATGAGTACTTGCTACTGGAATGAAATGTGCTGATTTAGTCAGCCTTTCCACAATAATCCAAACCACGTCAAATTTCCTCTTAGTCTGTGGGAGTCCAACAACGACGTCCATAATGATACACTCCCACTTCCACTCAGGAATCTCTATCTGTTAAGCAAACCATTAGGTCGTTGATGCTCATATTTTACCTGCTGACAATTCAAACAACGAGCCACATAAGCAACAATATCCTTTTTCATCCTTCTCCACCAATAATGCTGCCTCAAGTCCTGGTATATTTTGGATGCACCTGGGTGAATAGAATACTTAGAATTGTGAGCCTCCTCAAGAGTTAACTCACGAAGGCCATCGACATTAGGCACACATATACGACCCTGCATCCTCAAAACACCGCCATCTCCAACTGTAAAATTCTTGGCACCACCATGTCGACTGTGTCCCTAAGGACCATCAAATGTGGGTCATCATCCTACCACTCTCTAGTACGCTCAATTAAAGAAGACCGAGCGACTGTAAAAGCCAAAATATTGCCGAGTGAAATATCTAACCGCATAAAATGATTGGCCAAAGTCTGAATATCTGAAGCCAATGGTCTCTCCTCAACTGGAATAAATGCAAGGCTTCCCATACTTACCGACTTCCTACACAAAGCATCGGCCACCACATTGGCCTTCCCGGGATAATACAATATAGTGACATCATAATCCTTAATAACTCCAACCATCTCTGCTGCCTCAAATTTAGGTCCTTTTGATTGAACATATACTGGAGACTACGATGGTCAGTGAAAACCTCACACGGAATGCATAGAGATAATGCCTCCAAATCTTTAATGCATGAACAATGGCTTCCAATTTTAAGTCATGAACATGATAATTCTTCTCATGAATTTTTAACTGACGAGAAGCATATGCAATCACCCTGCCATCCTACATCAATACTGCCCCAAGTCCAACTCGGGAAGCATCACAATAAACCGTGTAAAAACCTGAACTTGATGGTAACACCAACACCGGTGCTGAAGTCAAAGCTGTCTTGAGCTTATTAAAGCTCGCCTCGCACTCGTCTGACCATTTGAATGGAGCACCTTTATGAGTCAACTTGGTCATGGGAGCTGCTATAGATGAAAACCCCTCCACAAAGCGACGATAATAGCCTTCCAAACCCAAGAAGCTTCTGGTTTCTATGGTTGTGGTGGGTCTAGGCCAGTTCTTGATTGCCTCTATCTTCTTAGGATCTAACCGGATACCCTATGCTGATACAATATGACCCAAGAAAGCTACTTAATCTAACCAGAACTCACATTTTGAAAACTTGGCATACAACTGATTATCCCTCAAAGTCTGGAGTGTTATACAGAGGTGCTGCTCATGCTCCTCACGGCTACAGGAATATATCATAATATCATCAATGAATACAATTACAAAAGAGTCAAGATGAGGCTTGAAAACCCAATTTATTAAGTCCATGAAGGCTGCTGGAGCAATGGTCAAACCAAAGGACATCACCAAAAATTCATAGTGCACATACCTCGTCCGAAAGGCTGTCTTAGGAACATCAGACGCCCTAATCTTTAGTTGATGGTAACCAGATCTCAGATCAATTTTTGAAAACACACCAGCACTCTAAAGCTGATCAAATAAGTCATCAATCCTCGGCAATGGATATTTATTCTTGATAGTGACTTTATTCAACTGCCGGTAGTCTATACACACCCTCATCGACCCATCCTTCTTTTTCACAAACAAGACTAGCGCACCCCAAGGCGAAACACTGGGTCTGATAAAACCCTTATCAAGCAAGTCTTGCAACTGCTCTTTCAATTCTTTCAATTCTGGTGGGGCCATACGATATGGAGGAATGGAAATGGGCTGAGTGCCCGGAGCCACATCAATAAAAAAGTCGATATCCTTGTCGGGTGGCATCCCCGGCAGGTGTTGATACCCTATTTTTCCCCAAAATATTTTAAAATTGCAAATATACCTTCAAAATCATGCATTAACACCAATTGGTATTTTTCCATAATTTTTCCACATTTTTATTAATTTATCCAGTCTTTGTTTCCCAATAAATAATTACAAAATTGCATCACAAATGACTTCAAAAGCATTTCTTGATTTAATTTATTATATATGGTCATATTAAGACCCAATTATTTCATAAATAGCCAAATTGACACCTTTTGGCTATAACTGCAATAACTTTGCAATTATAGCCCGTGCACATAATTTTGTACTATTGTTTACCAAAAATTAGTCTTTGTAATTTAAAATACTAAATATTATTTTTAAAACTATTTCTATGCATGAAATTCATTTTTTTAATATATTTATTAGCTATTTTATAAATTATTTTAACTAATTTGGATTGGGTATTTAACAAATAGCCTATTCTAGTTCAATTTTAGCCTGAATTAAACCAACCCAAACCCTTAATTAAACCAGCCCAACTAACCAAGCCCAATTCCTAATATTACCCGACCCAATGATAATTAAATCTTGGTCGTTGATCAATTTTGATCAACGACCCACATTTGATCTTACCTTAATTAACCTAAACCTAAACCCCCCCACCCCAAACCCTCATTCTCTCATCCTCACCCGTCGTTACCCCTCTCATTCTCTCTCAAAACTCCCTCTGCCCTAACCATGGCTTCCACTCGTCGGCTGTTTGCTCGCCGGTAATAATGGTGGTTCACTACCACCCCTAGCCCTAATGGCTCCCCCCATGACCGGTTTCGTGCTTTCTTGAGGTCCTCAAGGGACCAGTGGCTATTCACTCACACCCCAGGGCCAGTTCTCGCCGTTCTCAGGCCACCACGGCCCGATTGAGTAAGATCGTCCTATTTCATTACTAAATCTATGGCTTCTAAGCCAGAATCTCCCTATCTCTGGGTTGTTCCTCTCCAAAACCTTAATCTCATCTCGACTCTTTAGATCTGTAACAGATCTGAGGATATTTGAGTTGTTTTACTATTTTTCTATGAAAATCTTTCTGATTTTTGACGCGTCTCTTTATCTTCATAACTAGGGTTTCTGAACTTCTCTTCAAAACGACGTTTTCTCTGTTTTTTAAGTGTTATTCTATAATTTTTATTGTGTTTAAACGATTTTTATTTAGGTTCTCCCTTTAACCTAATTAATTATGCTGAAACCCCCTAATTTTCGAACTTTAGTTTTGGGTTATGAGTTCGTATTTACTGTTCGTTTATTCAACATGTCTGTATGTTTGATTCTCATGAATTTACTTCGATTAATTTGAGTATTTTGTGATTTTTGCCTTGGTAACATCTCATTAAGGTTTCCGATTTGGTTCCGCCTGTTTTTACTCTGTTTATTTGCTTATTCTTGGAAGTTTATGATATCTCCCTTAAAATTAGTATTACTTTGATTCTTTGAACCCCTGATTTCTTGGGTTGATACTCGTATGCCTATTTCTGTTTATTTCCCTATTTTTCATGAATTTTAAATTACTGCTTGCCTTTTTTTTACGATTGATTGTATTATTTACTGATTCTTAACATTTTTTTTAGTTAGAACTTTATGAACCTAGAGTTAATTAGCTGTTATATACCTGCATTGTTTGAAGTCTTTCCTTATTTTTTATACTCCAGCTATATATGATTTCTTTCCTTAATTTGTTCCTGTCCTTTACCGTTTGAAATAATTCCCTTAATTAAGGGAAGACTTGGACTGATTTTATTTTAATTGATCCTGAGTTCTATATTTACTGAACAATTTGATTCTTACCTTATTTACCTAGCTTTCAAACTACTATATATATGCTTTCTTCTACTCTCATTAGACAGTATGCACAGACGAACACATTAGTTCAAAAACTCTCTCAAACTTAAATTTTATGCTCTTGTTACTTGCTATTGTTACTGAAATTAGCCGGCTGCAAGCCAAGGATAATTATTGCACTCTCATGTTCTTCACGTTGTTTCTATTCTCCTTAACTGGTATGTTCTGATTTAAATTCAAGTTCCCAAACCAATGTGTTTCTTCTACTGCTTCAGTTTATCATTTTACTAATCTGTTTATGTCTATTGTTTTGCTTTTCAACATGTGGTTAACCTATTTTACTTAGCATCCTAGTTATGTCCTAACCCCTTTTAGGGCCAGCATATTCATGAACATGTTTACTCTCCTTGTATTCTATCTCAATGTGACTCTACTCTGTCTTTGAATGCTTGTCCATGTTTGCCTAGTTCTGGTATGCACCCGTTGTGCAAAAACAATTGTTACCCTAAGTTGTTCTGATACTATGCTCAACCCTTCTCAATCATGTTTAGTATTTCTATGTTCTCACTGTTATTATGAAGTCCTCTACTATGTTATCTCCTAATCCCCTGAGCCTCCGAAGTTGTTCTGATACTATGCTCAACTCTACTCAATCATGTTTAGTACTTCTATGTCCTCACTGTTTGTTATTCAGTCCTATGCTATGCTAGTATTATCAGTTATCTCCTAATCTTATACACCCCCTAATTCCATGATTAACGTGGTCTGGTTCAACTATGTTTTGGTTAGCTACTCTGAAATCCCTGCCTTGCTGCCTGTACTGTTAGCTATTCCTGAATTCCAAAAGATCTGTGTACTTCTGTTAGCTATGTGCTGCACTATGGGTGCTATATCTGTCCCCAACTCCCATTAGCCCTATGTGAAGGACTGTTGTTTGAGTGTTTCTGAACCTGTTTGTTCTGTAATTGATCTACTGTTTTCTTAATTACCCTATCCTTGTTCAAACTATTTTACCACTAAACAACTTCATATTTTTATAAACTTCAACTGAGTCTTTTCAATACTGTTTTCATACCAAAAGTCTTTCAAAACTATGTCAAGCACTCTTACTCTACTCTTAGGTCCTTAGGTTCTGCCCCTCCAGTGTGTGACTGCTTTGAGATCCCTGTGAGATCCCTCTGAACTTTGATGCACTGGGGTTGGCCTTTCTACATTGCACTTACTCAGTTCTGGTTATGAAAGCTCTGGGTGTGAGCACTGCCTGGGATCCTTGAGGTTTTAGGGGACTCTAACACACCCGGACATGAGACTGGATATAGATTTGGCATTTGAGGTTATGGGAAGATCTGGTATCTTCTGGACACACTTGGGCCTACTTCAGGCTCCCTATAGTTTAACTTTTTTTTTTTTATTATCTATTTATGTAGTTTATTCAGCTGGTTTGTAATAATTATGTGTAAACAAATATTGGGGATGGCTAGTGACCTGAGGAGGGTAGCTAGATAATTTTGTTAATATCATTGGGTAGAAAGCATGTCATAGGCTTTATATTACTTATATTTTCATTAGAATCCATATTTTAGGACCAACATATTCATTCAAACCATGACAAACATGCATTAGATACCATGTCTTTAGGGCTTTCATGTTTACTGCTTTAACGTACAATGTCACGACCCAAATCTCGATTCAGGTCGCGATGGCGTCCAACAGCGGGGTTAGGCAATCCAACACAACTTACACTAAGTGATACCCTTCCCATCTAATTAAACAAGTCAAAGATTACCAGTTTATAACAACTAACATGATACTAGCCTTGAGTGAAGGTAAAGTCATAGTAGATACGAAGCCGAAATAAAACGTACACATAGATATACATCCAAAAACCCCAAAATATTCACCGCGTGTGTGCCAGGAACTAGTGTCACGAGTGTCATGGGAAACTACTGAATATACAACGACTACAATATATACAGAGTCTCCGTCTGAATGACATGGACAGAGAAATATAACAAAAGAACTCCAGGGTGCTGCTAGGAAGTCGCCGGCAAAGCAGCTCACTGTCACGACCCGAAATCCCACCTTCGGGCCATGACTGCGTCTAACGTTGAACCCGCTAG
>ML295914.1:0-18465 GCA_005239495.1 Nicotiana undulata | reverse complement strand
AAGGGTAATTATTGTGGCCTGAGATTTTACTCTACGCGAACGCGTAGAGGGAGACGCGAACGCAGAGCACTTGACAGTGCTTCTACGCGAATGCGTCCCCAGGGGTGCGAACGCGTAGTGTTAGGCTGGGGTCTGGGGGGGCTGGGTAGTTTGTTCTTCGCGAACGCGGCCTATACTCGCGAACGCGTAGGCCAGTGGAGTCAAACCTACGCGAATGCGGCCAAGAACTCGCGAACGCGTAGGTCAGGTTAGTCAACCCTTCGCGAACGCGGCCAGGGGCCCGCGAACGCGAAGGGTATTTTTGCCCAGTTATTAAAATACCCCAAAAACAGAATATCATACGGGATTTTCATAATTTTCACTTCCTTATTCTTCTCCAAGCCCCATTGAAGACCTCCAAACCATTTTCTCCTCCATAACCATTTGGGTAAGTGTTCCTAACACCAAATTCCTCCATTTTCCTTCCCTAATCAATAGAACCTAGGTCTAAAATCATGAGAACAAGGTAGGAATTAGGGATTTTTGGGTAGAGTTAGGCTTATTGAATTTTTGGGAATTCAACCTCATTTTGGTGTCGGATTCTAAAGAAAATTGTATATTCGGGCTCGTGGGGGGTATGGGTAGTCGGGTTTTGGTCCGAGCCTCGTGTTTGGACCAAGCGGTCCCGGGGTCAAATTTTGGTATTTTTGGAAGAATAGTAGAAAATGTATAATTAGGCTTCGGAATTGGTTTATTGAGTATTTATTGATGTTAATAAATCCATTATGTCTAGATATTATCGACTCGGAGTTGGATTAGAGAGGGAAGGCGGTATTAGAGGCTTGACTTGCATTTTTGATGCTGAGGTAAGTGTTTGGCCTAACCTTAGCTTGAGGGATTAGGTATAGAGTCTTATTTTCTATGTGTAATTCATGTCCAACGTATAGGCGGGGTGACGAGTGCCTATATGTTGCGGTCAAGCATGCCCGTGATTCAATTGTGATGAATCATACTGTGTTCTTAATATTCTCTGTACTATGAGTAATTGGTGATTAGAAGTGATACCTTGATGTTGTTTCGTGACATGGGGAGTTATTGTGTCATTTGTTTCAGTTGAGGCTTTTATTGTTGAAATTGTATTTCGGATGCGAGGTTGGTTATAGCTGAGTCCCTTGCCGGGACGATAGAATTTCATTGAGTATTTCCATACACTTGAGACTTCTTATTGTTGATTTTTACATTATATTGTTGCCTTTTTATTATTTATCGCACGAGGGGACATGCCGTGCTGATTGTTTATTATTTATCACACGAGGGGACATGTCGTGTTGATTGTTTATTATTTATCGCACGAGGGGACATGCCGTGCTGATTGTTGTTATTTATCACACGAGCGGACATGCCGTGTTGATCGTATATTATTTATTGCACGAGGAGACATTTCGTGCCGAGAGTTACTATTTATGCACAAGGGGACATTCCGTGCTGAGTGATTGTGAGATTATGCACGAGGGGACATGCCGTGCCTTTTGCTGTTCATTATCTATCCTGAGACGTTAAATTCCGGCTTTTTATTTTTTTTACACTTCAGTTATTACCCTGTTCTACTGTGCTAGCATTTTGTTGCCCCTTTTTCCCCAGCATGTTCTCCCCGTATCTGTCTTACTTGTTTATTTCCGTCGATATTTTCCTGTTATTATATAGAATTGCACAGGTACATATATATCCTTGTCGGTCATATCCTCGTCACTACTTCGCCGAGGTTAGGATCGGCACTTACTCAGTACATGGGGTCGGTTGTACTGATGCTACACCTGCACTTCTTTATGTTGTGCAGACTACGCAGCCGGACCCGGTGGTCACTGACGGTCGGAGCATTCCATCAGTTCATACAGGAGACATCGAGGTAGACCCGCAGACGTTCGTGGGCCTTGGCGTCACCTTCTACCCTTCACTTTCAGCTCTGTCTTATCTTATAGTTCAAAGACAGTCATATGTACTTATTTTCAGACCTTTGTTTTAGTAATCTCTTAGACAGTTCGTGAGTATGTGACACCAATTCTGGGATTTGTACATGGGTTTTATTTCGAAGTTGCTATATTATTTTTGGTAATTTGTTAACCTTCATATTGTTGACCATCGATGCCTTAGTTATCTTGTTCGTTTTAGTTGTTAATGAGTTTTATTTAGTTCAAGTGTTGGCTTGTCTAGCGGGTTCAACGTAAGACGCAGTCATGGCCCGAAATTGGGATTTCGGATCGTGACAAGTTGGTATCAGAGCCCTAGGTTGCTTAGGTCTCACCACTCACGGACAAACTTGGTAGAGTCTGAGGGATCAGTATGGAGACGTCTGTACTTATCCCCCAGAGGATGCAAAGTTAGGAATAACTTCACATCTTTCATTCTCTGTCTTTCCAGTTGAATTCTGAATACTAATTGAGTCTCTATTTTACTCTCTCGCAGATGACAAGAACGCGCGCTTCCTCAACGGCCGACCAGCAGCCTGATCCTCCTATTGCAGCTCCTACAAGGGGCCGAGGCCGTGCTAGAGGCCGAGGCAGAGCTAGAGCATCATCTCCAGTAGAGGACCCACAGGTAGACTTTGCCGGTGAGGTTCCTACTCAGACAGTCCCAGTTGGACCAGCTCAGGTCCCAGAGGGGTTCATTGCCACCCCAGTGCTTCAGGACGCTCTAGTCCGTTTAGTGGGACTCATGGAGAGTGTGGCTCAGGACAGTCTTCTTCCTACTGCACCAGCTGGATCTCAGGCTGGGGGAGGGACCCAGACTCCTGCTATCCATACGCCAGAGCAGTTCGCCACTCAGTTCCAGAGTCTGGCACCTCAGACAGTCGGAGTAGTTTAGCCGGGTATTGTAGCACCAACAGTTGAGGGAGCAGCCATGTCAGCAGACGCTCTGTGGAGATTGGATCGGTTCACCAAGTTATTCACTACTACATTTACTGGTGCACCATCAAAGGATCCCCAGGATTATTTAGATAGCTGTTATGAGGTTCTTCGGAACATGGGCATTGTGGAGTCCAATGGAGTTGATTTTGCTACATTTCGTCTTTCTGGCACCGCCAAGACTTGGTGGAGAGATTACTGCTTGACCAGACCAGTTGGGTCTGCACCTCCGACTTGGGGTCAGTTCTCCGAGTTGTTCTTGGGAAAGTTCCTTCCAGTTACTCAGAGAGAGGATCTTCGGAGGCAGTTTGAGCGTCTACAGCAGGGCTCCATATCCGTCACTCAGTACGAGACCAGGTTCATTACTCTAGCCAGGCATGCCATTATGATACTCCCCACTTATCGAGAGAGGGTTCGGAGATTTATTGAGGGTCTAGCTCATCCCATCAGACTTCAGATGGTCAGGGAGACGGGTACTGATATCTCCTTTCAGGATGCAGCTGATGTGGCCAGACGCATTGAGATGGTAATATCCCAGGGTGGTGGTTAGGGGTCTGACAAGAGACCTCGTCATTTCGGCCGTTTCAGTGGTGCCTCATCTGGAGGCAGAGATTCCTTTGGCAGAGGTCATCCCCCTAGGCCTTATCAGTCAGCACTCCAGGTATCCCGCAGTGCACCTTCATCTCCCATCAGTGCACCGCCGATTCAGAGCTATCAGGGTAGTCATTCTGGTCGTCAGGGATAGTTCCAAGGTCAGTATTCTCAGCAACCGATGTCTTGCTTCACTTGTGGTGGTATGGGGCATATTTCCAGGTTTTTCCCCCGAGGTTTTGGTGGTTCTCAGTATCAGGGTTCCCGTGTCATGGTTCCTGCATCAGGTGCACCCTCGCCCCCTCAGCCAGCTAGGGGTGGTCGTGGTGCCAGAGGTGGAGGTCAGACTCATAGAGGTGGAGGGCAGGCCATGAGGGGTAGAGGTCAGCTCGTAGCAGGTAGACCCAGAGATGTACAGGTTAGAGGGGCTCAGCAAAGGTGTTATGCTTTTCTTGCTCGTCCTGATGCGGAGGATTCTGATGCACTTATTACAGGTACGGTTTCAGTTTGCAGCCGAGAGGCTTCAGTGTTATTTGATTCGGGTTCTACATTCTCCTATGTGTCTTCATATTTTGCCCCTTATTTGAGTATGCCCCGTGATTCCTTGAGTACTGTTGTACATGTGTCTACACCGGTGGGTGATTCTATAGTGGTAGATCGAGTCTACCGTGCTTGCGCAGTAGTTATTGGTGGTCTGGAGACTCAGGTTGATCTTTTGCTTCTTGATATGGTTGACTTTGATGTTATATTGGGGATGGACTGGTTATCTCCCTATCATGCTATTCTGGACTGTCATGCCAAGACAGTGACCTTAGCCTTGCCAGGAGTACCTCGGTTAGAGTGGAGAGGGACTCCTAGTCATTCTTCTGGTAGAGTTATTTCTTATATGAAGGCTCGGTGCATGGTCGAGAAGGGTTGTTTGTCCTATTTGTCCTATGTTCGTGATTCTAGTGCTGAGGTCCCTTCTATAGAGCCCGTGCCCGTGGTTCGTGAGTTTCCAGAGGTATTCCCTACTGACCTGTCGGGTATGCCACCCGACAGGGATATTGATTTTTGTATTGAGCTAGCTGAGGGCACTCAGCCCATTTCTATTATCTTGTATCGTATGGCTCCGTCAGAGTTGAAGGAATTAAAGGAGCAATTATAGGATTTGTTGGATAAAGGCTTCATCAGGGCTAGTGTTTCACCTTGGGGTGCTCCAGTATTGTTCGTGAAGAAGAAAGACGGCTCAATGAGGATGTGTATTGACTACCGGCAGTTGAATAAGGTTACTATCAAGAACAAGTATCCTTTGCCGAGGATTGATGACTTATTTGATCAGCTACAGGGTGCTACGGTGTTCTCTAATATAGACTTGAGGTCTGGTTATCATCAGGTGAGGATTAGGGATTCTGATGTGCCTAAGACAGCTTTTCGCACTCGTTATGGGCATTATGAGTTCTTGGTCATGTCGTTCGGGTTGACTAATGCCCCCGCTGCTTTCATGGAGTTGATGAATCGGGTATTCA
Organism: Nicotiana undulata; assembly: GCA_005239495.1. NCBI lineage: Eukaryota > Viridiplantae > Streptophyta > Magnoliopsida > Solanales > Solanaceae > Nicotiana > Nicotiana undulata. The sequence continues at coordinate 13,484 of ML295914.1, read as the reverse complement.
GGCCTTATTTGGACTCATTTGTGATCGTGTTTATAGATGATATTTTGATATACTCTCGCAGCCGAGAGGAGCATGAGCAGCACCTTAGAGTCGTCCTCCAGACTTTGAGGGATAGTAGTTGTATGCCAAATTTTCTAAGTGTGAGTTTTGGCTGAGTTCGGTGGCATTTCTGGGCAATGTTGTGTCGGCAGAGGTTATTCAGGTGGACCCGAAGAAAGTTTCAGCAGTTAGATATTGGCCTAGGCCCACTTCAGCCACAGAGATTCAGAGCTTCTTGGGCCTCGCAGGCTATTATCGTCGGTTCGTGGAGGGGTTTTCATCTATAGCATCCCCTATGACCAAGTTGACGCAGAAGTGTGTTCAGTTCAGGTGGTCGGAGGAGTGTGAAGTGAGCTTTCAGAAGCTCAAGACAGCATTGACCACAGCACCAGTGTTGGTACTGCCCACAGGTTCAGGTTCTTATACCGTGTATTGTGATGCTTCGCGGGTTGGGCTTGGTGCAGTGTTGATGCAGGATGGGAAGGTTATAGCCTATGCTTCTTTTCAGTTGAAGATTCATGAGAAGAACTATCCAGTCCATGATTTGGAACTTGCAGCTATTGTTCATGCCTTGAAGATTTGGAGGCACTATTTGTATGGGGTACCGTGTGAGGTATTCACTGATCATAAGAGTTTGCAATACTTGTTTAAGCAAAGGAGTTGAATATGAGGCAGAGGAGGTGGTTAGAGTTGCTGAAGGATTATGATAATACTATTCTCTATCATCCGGTAAAGGCCAATGTGGTGGTCGATGCTTTGAGCCGGAAGTTAGTCAGCATGGAAAGTTTGGCTTATCTATCAGTTGAAGAGCGACCTTTGGCTTTGGATGTTCAAGCGTTAGCCAATCGATTTGTTAGGTTGGAGGTTTCTGAGGGTGGCAGTGTTTTGGCCCATACCGTCGCTCTTTCTTCATTGTATAATCGTATTCGCGCCAGGCAGTATGATGACCGTCATTTGTGTGCTCTTAGAGATGCGGTTTGGCACGGACGTGCCAAGCAAGTCACAGTTGATGCTGAGGGAGTTTTGAGATTGCAGGGTCGTCTATGCCTTCCTGATGTTGATGGCATTCGTGAGTTAATATTGCAGGAGGCCCATAGTTCCCAGTATTCCATTCATCCGGGCGCCGCAAAGATGTACCAGGACTTGCGGCAGCATTATTGGTGGCGTAGAATGAGGAAGGACATTGTGGCTTACGTAGCTCGGTGCTTGAATTGTCAGCAGGTTAAATATGAGCACCAGAGACCCGGTGGTTTGATGCAGCAGATTCAGCTTCCCGAGTGGAAGTGGGAGCGTATCACGATGGATTTTGTAGTTGGACTCCCACGGACTCAGAGGATGGTTGATGCAGTATGGGTTGTGGTAGATAGGCTGACCAAGTCAGCACATTTCATTCCGGTGGCGGTTTCATCTTCAGCAGAGAAGTTGGCTCAGATCTATATGAGAGAGATTGTCAGATTGCACGGTGTGCCCTTATCTATCATATCAGACCGAGGTACTCAGTTTACCTCCCATTTCTGGAGGGTATTTCAGCAAAGGTTGGGCACACAGATTGAGTTGAGCACAGCATTTCATCCTCAGACGGACGGACAGTCCGAGCGTACTATTCAGATTTTGGAGGATATGTAGCGGGCTTGCGTTATTGATTTTGGTGGTTCATGGGATCAGTTCTTGCCTTTAGCATAGTTTGCCTACAACAACAGTTACCAGTCGAGCATTCAGATGGCTTTGTATGAGGCATTGTATGGTAGGCGATGTCGGTCTCCAGTCGGATGGTTTGAGCCCGGAGAGGGTAGGCTATTGGGTTCTGAGTTAGTCCAGGATGCCTTGGATAAGGTGAAGATTATTCATGATAGGCTTCGTACAGCTCAGTCCAGGCAAAAGAGTTATGCAGATCGTAGAGTTCGAGATTTGGCTTTCATGGTAGGAGACCAGGTATTCCTTCGAGTGTCGCCTATGAAGGGCGTGATGAGATTCGGAAAGAAAGGCAAGTTGAGTCCTAGGTATATTGGTCCATTTAATATTTTGGATAAGGTAGGAGAGGTGGCCTACAGACTTTCCTTGCCACCACATTTATCAGCAGTGCATCCAGCGTTTTATGTATCCATGCTCCGGAGGTATATTGCAGATCCATCTCATGTTCTTGACTTCAGCGGTGTCCAGTTGGACAAGGATCTGACTTATGAGGAGGAACCGGTAGCTATATCAGATAGGCAGGTTCGTAAGTTGAGGTCGAAGAGTTATCCTTCGGTCCGTGTTCAGTGGAGAGGTCAACCTGCCGAGGAAGCTACTTGGGAGTCCGAGTCCGATATGAGGAGTCGTTATCCCCATTGTTTCTCAGACTCAGGTACTTTTCTATGTCCGTTCGAGGACGAACGTTTGTTTTAGAGGTGGAGATTGTGATGACCCAAAAGGTCATCCTAAGTAATTCTAGCTAAATCTGTGTTCCGAGGCCCCGAAAGCCTCTGTTAATCTCACAGCAATATGTGTGCGCAGCCCGGGCGTGTAGCCAGGAAGTCTTTATGTTAAAATTTGATGAAAAATGGAATTTTATGATAATTAAAAGAATAAAGTTGATTGTGGTCAACATTTTTGGTAAACGGACCCGGAACCGTGATGTGAAGGTCCCGAGGGTCCGTAGGAGAATATGGGACTTGGGCGTATGCCCGGAATTGAATTCCGAGGTCCCAAGCCCGAGAAATGAATTTTTAAAGAAAATTGTTTTTTGAAAATAATAAAGGAATTTGAAAATGAATAATTATGTGAAAACCGTATCACCGGGCCCGTATTATGATTTCGGAGCCCGGAACAAGTTTATTATATGTTATGTGAGTTATCTGTGAAAATTGGTGTAAAACGGACTTGAAATGACGTGATTCGGATTAGGATTGGAAAAGTTGAGTTTTATGAAGTTTTAGGAAAATTCTAAGAGTTTTGAGGTTTGATTCGATGAATTTGATGATATTTTGATGATTTAAAAGCTTGAACAAGTCCGTAGGATGTTTTGGGAGTCGTGTGTGTTTTTGGTTTTGAGCCCCGAGGGCTCGGGTGAGTTTCGGGTAGCTAACGGGGCGTGAAAACATGAAAAATCTGGTGTTTTTGATGATTTGCTGGTGTCTGGTGTAATACCCTTCGCGAACGCGGCCAAGGGCTCGCGAACGCGAAGGGTAATTATTGTGGCCTGGGATTTTACTCTACGTGAACGCGTAGAGGGAGACGCGAACGCGGAGCACTTGACAGTGCTTCGACGCGAACGCGTAGTGTTAGGCTGGGGTCTAGGGGGGCTGGGAAGTTTGTTCTTCGCGAATGCGGCCTATGCTCGTGAACGCGTAGGCCAGTGGAGTCAAACCTACGCGAACGCGTCCAAGGACTCGCGAACGCGTAGATCAGGTTAGCCAACCCTTCGCGAACGCGGCTAGGGGCCCGCGAACGCTAAGGGTATTTTTGCCCATTTATTAAAATACCCCAAAAACAGAATATCATACGGGATTTTCATAATTTTCACTTCCTTCTTCTTCTCTAAGCCCCATTGAAGACCTCCAAGCCATTTTCTCCTCCATAACCATTTGGGTAAGTGTTCCTAACACAAATTTCTTCCATTTTCCTTCCCTAATCACTAGAACCTAGGCCTAAAATCATGAGAACAAGGTAGAAATTAGGGTTTTTTTTAGTAGAGTTAGGTTTATGGAATTTTTGGGAATTCAACCTCGTTTTGGGGTCGGATTCTAAAGAAAATTGTATATTCGGGCTCGTGGGGGTATGGGTAGTCGGGTTTTGGTTCGAGCCTCGTGTTTGGACCAAGCGGGCCCGGGGTCAAATTTTGGTATTTTTGGAAGAATAGTAGAAAATGTATAATTAGGCTTCGGAATTGGTTTATTGAGTATTTATTGATGTTAATAAATCCGTTATGTCTAGATATTATCGACTAGGAGTTGGATTCGAGAGGGAAGGCGGTATTAGAGGCTTGACTTGCATTTTTGGAGCCGAGGTAAGTGTTTGGCCTAACCTTAGCTTGAGGGATTAGGTATAGAGTCTTATTTTCTATGTGTAATTCATGTCCAACGTATAGGCGGGGTGACGAGTGCCTATATGTTGCGGTCAAGCATGCCCGTGAGTCTATTGTGATGAATCATACTGTGTTCTTAATATTCTCCGTACTATGAGTAATTGGTGATTAGAAGTGATACCTTGATGTTGTTTCATGACATGGGGAGTTATTGTGTCATTTGTTTCAGTTGAGGCTTTTATTTTTGAAATTGTATTTCCGATGCGAGGTTGGTTATAGCTGAGTCCCTTGTCGGGACGATAGAATTTCATTGAGTTTTTCCATACACTTGAGACCTCTTATTGTTGATTGTTTATTATTTATCGCACGAGGGGACATGTCGTGCTGATTGTTATTATTTATCACACAAGGGTACATGTCGTGTTGATTGTTTATTATTTATCGCACGACGGGACATGACGTGCTGATTGTTATTATTTATCACACGAGGGGACATGCCGTGTTGATTGTTTATTATTTATCGCACGAGGGGATATGTCGTGCTGATTGTTGTTATTTATCACACGAGGGGACATGCCGTGTTGGTCGTATATTATTTATTGCACAAGGGGACATTCCGTGCTGAGAGTTACTATTTATGCACGAGGGGACATTCCGTGCCGAGTGATTGTGAGATTATGCACGAGGGGATATGTCGTGCCTTTTGCTGTTCATTATCTGTCCTGAGACGTTAAATTCTGGCTTTTTATTTTTTTTACACTTCAGTTATTACCCTGTTCTACTGTACTAGCATTTTGTTTCCCCTTTTACCCCCAGCATGTTCCCCCCGTCTCTGTCTTACTTGTTTATTTCCGTCGATATTTTCCTGTTATTATATAGAATTGCACAGGTACATATATAGTGTTGTCGGTTCTAGCCTCGTCACTACTTCGCCGAGGTTAGGCTCGGCACTTACTCAGTACATGGGGTCGGTTGTACTGATGTTACACCTGCACTTCTTTATGTTGTGCAGACTACGCAGTCGAACCCGGTGGTCACTGACGGTCGGAGCATTCCATCAGTTCATACAGGAGACATCGAGGTAGACCCGCAGACGCTCGTGGGCCTTGGCGTCACCTTCTACCTTTCACTTTCAGCTCTGTCTTATCTTATAGTTCAAAGACAGTCATATGTACTTATTTTCAGACCTTTGTTTTAGTAATCTCTTAGACAGTTCGTGAGTATGTGACACCAGTTCTGGGATTTGTACATGGGTTTTATTTCGAAGTTGCTATATTTTTTTTTGTAATTTGTTAACCTTCATATTGTTGACCATCGATGCCTTAGTTATCTTGTTCGTTTTAGTTGTTAATGAGTTTTATTTAGTTCAAATGTTGGCTTGTCTAGCGGGTTCAACGTTAGACGCAGCCATAGCCCGAAGGTGGGATTTCGGGTCGTGACACCTAATATGGGTATAAATGGTGAAATTAGATGATAAAATCATCATTAAATTATTTGTGATGGTAATTAACGAGTATTTATATAATAAAAATACAGGAATAAATTGATTAAAAGCCTTTAAAAATTATAGAAAATTATGAAAAATGCTTATATATGTTTATAAATCAAGTGATGGTGCATATGAACTATTTTGAAAGTATATATGTATATTTGAAAAATATGAGGAAAAAATTGGGTATCAACAAACATGATATCTTTTGAGTTATTTATTCTTACTATCTTTAATATTATGATTTGTTATTGATTATTGGTGTTGGATACTGACTTTCTTCCGAGCTCGTCACTGCTTTCAGTCCGAGATTAGGTTTTTTATTTATTGAGTACATGAGATCAGTTGTACTCATATTACACTCTGCACTTTATGTGTAGATTCAGGTACTTCCAGATAGGGGTGTGCATTCGATTTATCGATTCGATTTTGACCCTTATAGATAATTACTTATCGATTATCGATTTGTAAATATGCTTATCGTTATCGGTTCAATAAGGTTTCGATTTTTTCGATTTCGATTTATCGATTTTTGGGGCTTATCGATTCGGTTATCGATTACACCAATAAGAAAATTTACGGGATTCCACAGAAAGTATGTCGCTATAAACATGCCTAACTAATATGAACAAAAAGAAACTAAAATAAGGATATTCTGAATTTCAACAAGAGATTATTGCTATTTGGTATATGTGGAATATCGTAGCTAAATTGATGGTAATTTTTCTCCTCTGTTTTCCTTTTCGCTTCTCTTCCTTACTTTGATATATAGAAAAAATATATATATAAGAACTCAAATTGCAGCATAAATGTCTTGGTTCATGTCACTTAACTTATCAGCAGAGAATGGGCTGTTTTTTCTAACGTTCAAATCAGTAAATATTCATTAAAAGATAGTTGAAAGAAAAAGAAGGAAAAAAATGGACGACATAGCACTGGAAAATATAAATGAAAGATACACGAAAACTTTTTGTTACGAGGACTACACATTGTATTTCCAATAGAGAAAAGCGTTGCTAGCTCTAAATGAGCAAGAGCAACACTGATACACCCTTGTAAATAGAAAGCCAACACGGATTTTGAAGGTTTTCCCCAAACAACATACTCAACAAGGACAAGTTTGACATCAGTTAGTAGAATTACACATTACACAGCATACGAGATTCAGCACCAGCTCTCTAGTAAATCCTATCAGATTGCCAAAGCAGACTCAGATATGTAAGACAACACAGAACAAAAGATAAAGCCAAAAGATCCACAAAGTCCACATCTAGATTGATAGCATAGTTTCTACCAAGCTTTAAACCTGAAAGAAATTAAGAAAAATATTAAGAACTTTGTAATACATCACATTCTTTTACAAGTATATTATTTAAAATGGAGAACGTACATAGCAGCTAACAAATNAACAAGTCAAGCAATTAATATATTATTTAACTATCTTAAGCAATACAATAAAATTAATTAAAATATACATACCTTCCTCGAGTGTCTCGAGAAAATCTAAATCTTCCTCAACATTTAAAGGAAGCGATTCACTTCGAAGCCAATCTTGAAGGCACACTAGAGTTTCAACAAATTTAGGAGTTAATGAACTCCTAAATTGGTCAAGAATACGCCCTCCGGTACTAAATGCACTTTCAGATTCCACACTTGAAATAGGAATAACAAGCACATTTCGAGCCATCTTAGCAAGAATAGGAAATCTAGGTGAGTTCACCTTCCACCAAGCCAAGATATCAAAGTCCGGTCTTTCAATTTCAGGATCTTCTGCAAGATACTATTCCAATTCTGTTTTAGAATCTACACCTCCACTTGCAGCTTTATGTTTCCTTATTTCATCTAAAAGTTCACCTAAACCAGTTGAAGTTTCCATTGTGCTGAATGAAGAGCTTGGCAAAGAGGTAGAAACTTTACCACCAATATCTTTTCAAACCGACTTAGAGACATACTAATTAAACAATGAACTCATATAAGTATGAACCTCTTTTTCAATAATTGTCCCTTCATCATATCCAAACATCTTCTTAAGTACAAAACTAACAGTAGTAAACTTGTAGCGAGGATCCAAAACACAAGCAATGAAAATCATTTTGTTCATTTGTTTTTTGTTCACCCCAATACTTCTCAAATGTTTTCCACATACTTAACGCCATCTCACTCAAAAGTTCATCTTCAGTTGTTATTAATCGATTTAAGTAAACAGCAACTTGACCAATTTCAAGAAAATGGGCATTTGATGTTGCATAAAGTGACTCGGACACCTTCAAAGTGAGATTATAAAATATTTCAAGAAATTGTGCAATTCTCTTTACCTCATCGCAATCAGTTCTTGTAAGCATACCTACAGGCTTTCCATTTGAAATGGCATCAAACATAAGATAACGTGACAAGCCGGTATCACGATCAGAATATTCTTTAATTGCACACTCATATTCAATAGCCCTGCTCAACATCAAGTAGGTGGAATTCCACCTTGTAGGAACATCTAAGCATAAAGACTTCTTGACAATATTTTCACTTTCACAACATTCCTGAAACTTCCTCAACCTAGCAGGAGACTGTCTAATGTATCTGACTACACATCTAACACGAGCAATAGAAATACCTGACTCTTTTAAACTATCTTTCACAATAAGATTTACAATATGAGTCATGCATCTCATGTGAAGGTGTTGACCATTCATGGAATTGGTTCCCCAATCATCTAATTTGTCAGACAACTTCTCCACGGTCACATCATTTGAACTAGCATTGTCAACTGTGACAGTGAAAATCTTTTGCAAACCCCACTCACGCAAATAATCAATAATACACCTTGCCATATCTTCACCTTTATGACTAGTAATTGGAGAAAAGTTAATAATTCTTTTATGCATAATCCATTCACTATCAATCCAATGGGCTGTGATGCACATATAGTTAATTTTTTGAATAGAAGTCCATGTATCAGTGGTAAGACTTACTCTTTGACTTGTTCCTTTAAGAAACTTCATTAATTTATTTATTTTCCACATTAAAAAGAGCAAAACAATCCTGTGTAACAGTAGTACGGGAAGGAATATGAAAACAAGGTTGTGCCACTTTCATAAAGTTTCTAAAGCCTTCCTTCTTAACAAAACTAAATGGAAGTTCATCAACAATCACCATATAACACAAAGCCATCATACACTCTTCTTGATCAAATTTCCATGGAATAAGACCACCTTTATTACCCCCCGGTAATGCTTGATATTGTAATAGTTTTTGACCTTTTTCAACTTTATAAGGATTGTTTGGACATTTATTGACATGACTATTCATTTGTGTCGTACTTTTGCTTTTTGTCACAAAATATTCTTGTCCACAAAATCTACATACATATTTATTATTTCCTTTAGCATCAACTTTTTCTTCAAAAAAATCTCATGCCCGAGATCGTTTTTCCTTTATTTTGTAACTGTCGAATGAGTAGTTGCAGCAGTAGACTCGGAACCTCTACTTTCATCAACCACTTTATCAATTTTATCATTTTCAGCCATGTAAAGTGAATGAAGAATGTAACTTACAGTCTTAAACAGTTAAACGAGTTTAATGAAGCAAAGCAAGACGAAGTCATCACTCCTCGCTCTTCAATCTACATATCAAAATAAAAATAAAAAACTTAACTGAAATTCAAGATAAAAAAGGGCATTTATGATGAACTAAAAGAGCTTATTGAACTCTTATAGATACAATATAACCAAACAGAGAATGTGTATAAAAGCTTTCATTTCAATTATTCTTAAGTACAAAACTAACAAAACACATACAAACAAGATCTGTGAAATGCAAACAAGAAAAACGTGAAGAACAAAATTGATATTTACCTCTTTCAATCAGTTACACGCTCTGGTCAAATAACTAAAAAGTAAAGTTGTAGAATTTATATATGGAACAATTAGCCATCTCCAAAGAAATGTTTGCTGAAGTAAATTAGAAAGCCAAAAACAGATTTGTATCTTCTCTCCTCTCTCATATAAAAGGTTACAAAATTATTGGGACTTGAAATGAACCTGACTTTCGCTTAAAAGACAGTATCAGGGATGATAACTTGAATTGAACTACGATTAAAGAAGCAGCATTTCTAAAATGATTGAGCTGATTATTCTAAAAGAGCTGATTGAACTCTTATAGATACAATATAACCAAACAGAGGACGTGTATAAAAGCTTTCATTTCAATTATTCTTAAGTACAAAACTAACGAAACACATACAAACAAGATCTGTGAAATGCAAACAAGAAAAACGTGAAGAACAAAATTCTAAAAATTGAAAGAACCCATTTGGAGAAAGAGAATTACCAGATCTGTGGGAGAAACCGAAAAAGGAGGAATTTTGAGTGAAGAAAATCTGAGGCTTGAGCTCTAAAGGGGCAGAACAGTTCTGCTAAAAACGTTGAGGCTTGACTCTTGAGGAACTTCAGTTTTCAGAATCTGGAGAGGACAGAAGCGGTTGAGCGGGTGAAATGAAATAATAGGCTAAGGTAGAGGAAATTAGGAAATAATAAGGGTAGAGGAAAATGGAAATAATAAGTTAGGGTAAAGGAAAGGGTATTATAGAATAAGGGTATAGTTGTTTTTTTAGTATGTCTTATCGATTTATCGATAAATCGATAACCGGAGAGGACAAAATCGAAATCGAAATCGATAACTCGATAAGAAAAATTTTTGAAATCGATAAATCGATAACAAATCATCGATTCGATTTATCGATAAACCGACTCGAATGCACACCCCTACTTCCAAACGAGGTGATTGCTAGAGTTCGCACTAGTACCAGCTTTGTGGAGACTATGAGGTAGTTGTTACATCGTTCGCAGACCCTAAAGTTCTCTTTTGTTTATTTCTATTATCACTATTCTATCATTCAGACGGTTTGTATTGAGGATTTGACTATGTATTTTGAGATTATGTAGTGATCATGCACTAACACCGGATCTTTGGAATGGTTGGAGTTGTGTTATTGTTGATTTTCTCATATATTTTATGAAATTACTGTTATTGAGATTATTAAGTCTGTTATTCGAGTTTATTATTACTGTGAAATTAATGGATTGCTCAGCAAGCACTGTTAGGTGTTGTCATGGCTTCGGTGGGTGTTTGGGTCATGGAAGTTGCATTGGCATACCCAGAGAACCATGAGTGGAATGCACATACATAGAAGGACCAACGCCAACCATCATATTATAAGCACCAACTTCCTCTTTCTTTTTGAGCTTAAAGTCAGGCGGATATCCGACTATCTTATAGAAATTTTTCTTACTCTCACATTTTATCTTACAAAACTCACATTGAAGATTATAGTTCTTTTGTGTTTCTAATGACCACCTAGATAAGAGTTATATAAATGAGTATGTTCATAGTTTTTGATATTAACAGTAGGAGCGAAAATGGGTGCAACTCTCTGACTCTCATCGCTTATAAGCGTAGCATAAGCATACTTCACCATTGGTAAACGTTTTGCCATAAGAATTTGAATGTGATCTTGAGAATAAGAATCACTCAAGCCCATGAGAAACTGCATATTTTTTTATGATGACCCAACTAGTCGTGATTTCGATGTTATTTGACGTGATTTGAGGCTTCGACTAAGTTCGTATCGTGATTTAGGACATGTTGGTATGTTTGGTTGAGGTCCCGGGTGCCTCAGGTGAATTACAAATCGTTATCGGATTGAGAGTTGGACTTAAAGCATTGCGGAAGATTTGTTGTAGCTGGTGTAATCGCATCTGCGGTGGGCTTGGACACATATGCAAAGTCGCAGGTGGGGATAGAGGGTTGCAGGTGCGAAATAGGTCCTACTTTAGAGAATTTCGTTGATGTGTGTAGAGGCTCCGCAGAAACGAAGCCGCTTCTGCGATGGGTGTTCCAAAGAAGTAGATTTTTGACTTGAGGGGCTGAGACTGCAGATGTGGATAGCTTTCGCAGGAGCGGACTCGGAGAAGCGCGAGTAGGACCGCAGAAACGGGGTTTTGGCCGCAGAAGCGGAAGGTCGGGATTTTAATTATTTTCGCAAAAGTAAGACTTTTTCCGCAAAAGCGGAATCTCAAGTGCGTGAATTGAGCCCAGAGAAGTGAGATCACTGGGCAATGTTTTTAATCGAATGGTTTAGTTGATTTCCCGTTATTGGGACTTTGAGGCTCAGACTATGGCAATATTTGGAGAGGTTTCCACCTAGATTGAAGAGGTAAGTGACTTTTAATCTTTTTGCCCATGATTATTGAATACCCATTGATTATTACACCTAATTTTCGCGAATCTAAGTTAGAATTTATAGTTATTGGACTATGTTATTGGAGAGTAAAATTTGAGGATTTGAGGTGCAATTTGTGGTTGGAATGGGATGATTTCGGTATGGTTCGACTCGTAATTGAATGAGTGTTCGGAATTTGTGAATTTTGTCGAATTCCGAGGTGCTAGCCCGGGGTTGAGTTTTTGGCTTGAGTTAAAGATCTTAGCATTATCTAATTCCTATGGCTCTTATTTATGGTATTACATTAGTTTGGCAAGATTCGAGCCTTCTGAAAGTTAATATGCAAGGGAAGGGCTTCCTAGCGGAGTGATTTGGTTTGCTTGAGGTAAGTATCTTATCTAAACTTGGTTGAGGCACTAGTTGTATGAATTATTCGTGATAGTTATGTGTTATAGGTGCGCACATATGTGGGGTTTGAGCCCATGTGCTGACAACGGGATATTTATCCATGCTCGGGTTGTGCTTGTGCTATGATATGCCTCGAATTGACTGTTAAGCTTTAAGCTATGATATTTATCATATTAGTAACATTGTTGTGAACTATTTTATCCATGCTTGAGGCAACATAGAGGTTTAATCCCTAAATAAACTTGATAAATTCTACTTCTGTAATGAAATTACCGATTTGAGCTATGATAGCACACTTTGCACATGTCTACACTTTAGCATGTCATTTATACTAGTCTGGGAGCATGAGATCTGTTATTCATTCATCACATACATCTATCATTGCTTATTTGTTCCTCTGTGATATGATTAGACTTGATGCATGTGACCACGCCGGACGGATTATGTTGTTATGTCTGTGACTACGCCGAGCATATTGTGTTGTTATACATGTGACCACACCGGGCGGATTATGATATTGAGCATGCGACAATCACCCTCGGGTCACCCTCTCATGTTTCTCTCTTGATGGTGTACAAGAAGATATTGAGGAAAACTGATCAATGGTTTGGTACGGATACGGAAAGGTTGAGGAAATCTGGTCAGTGTTTGTTTGGATTTTGAATTTCATTTTTACTTGCAATTTCTGTGATTATGTCACGACCCGAAATCCCACCTTCGGGCCATGACTGCGTCTAACGTTGAACCCGCTAGACAAGCCAACGTTCGAAGTAAATAAAAACTCATTAACAACAAATATGAAAAGGATAACTAAGGCTTCGATGGCCCACCATATGAAACTTAACAAAATAACCAAAATATAACATAGCAGTTTCGAGATACAACCCGTATACAAAATCCCAGAACTGGTGACACATACTCACGGACTATCTAGGAGATTACTACAAACAAAAGGTCTGAAATGAATACATAAAACTGTCTTTGAAATACAAAGTAAGACAGAGCTGAAAGTGGAAAGTAGAAGGTGACGTCAAGGCCCACGAACGTCTGCGGGTCTACCTCGATGTCTCNTCTGCACAACATAAAGAAGTGCAGGTGTAGCATCAGTACAACCGACCCCATGTACTGAGTAAGTGTCGAGCCTAACCTCGGCGAAGTAGTGACGAGGCTAGGACCAACACAACATATGTACCTATGCAATTTTACATAATAACAGGAAAAATGGCAACAGAAATAAGCAAGTAAGGCAGATACGGGGAGAAACATGTTAGGGAGATAGGGTAACAGTATGCTAGCACAGCAGTACAGGGTAATAAATGAAACGTAAAGAC
>ML295912.1:3489-37539 GCA_005239495.1 Nicotiana undulata | reverse complement strand
TAACAGAATTCCTTACCCGGTCTTTTGGTTTCGCGGATTTTAACACAAAGTCAAAACTTTCTCAATTTGGGATTTAAAATAAACCGGTGACTTGGGACACCATGAATTATCCCGAGTGGCGACACTGAATAAAATAAATAATCCAATTTCGATTATGTCACTTTAATTGGAAAAATTCCCTTATTCTACCCTTGGCGGGAAAAAGGAGGTGTGACAAGGACCCAAACACGATGAAGAAAACCAGCTGAAAGACATCAGTAATTAAAAATAGAAGGAAATTGACTCGAAGCCCATCCGAAATAGATCCGAGAACCCCGAGACCCCGTCTAAACACACAAAAAAGTCACATAACCTAACAGGGACTCACTCGAGGTCGCGAACCACATAAAACAACACCGAAACGGCGAATCAAACCACAAATCAAACTTATGAACTTTCAAGCCCTCAAACTTCTAAACTCGTGCCAAAACCTATCAATTCAACCGGGAATGATGCCAAATTTTGCAGGGAAATTCCAATTGACATACCAGAGCTACTCAAATTCCCGAAATCGCATTTCGACCCCGATATCCCAAAATGTCAAATGTGGTCAAACTTCTCCATTTTCCCACTTTCGCCGAATTACCTCAAATTACTCTACGGACCTCCAAAATCAATTCCGAATGCGCGCCTAAGTACAAAATCACCATACGAAGCTGTTGACATTACCCAAAACTCATTTCGGGGCTGTTTACAAAAAATACAAACCTCCGGTCAAATCTTACCGCTTAAGTTTCAAAATTTTAAATTCCTCTCCAATTCGACTCCGGATCATCCGATAACTGAATCCAACCATGCACACAGGTCGATATGCACAATGTGAAGTTTTTCATGACCTTAAGCCACAGAACGGAGCTTATATTCCCAATAGGGCCGGTAGGGTCGTTACATTCTCCCTCTCTTAAAACAAACGTTCGTCCTCGAATGTGCCAAGATTCTCCTCGAACACATCCAATCACTGAATGCATACTTCCAGCACACACTCGCGGGTGATCCCACGTAACCCCAATTCATATAAGCCCGATGAAACACTCACAACCACAAGTTAGCCTTCCTATCACTACCGATAAGCCTCATACCTCAATTTCTCACCTTCTACTTATTCCCAAAAGACCCAATTCTAAATCCACATTCGGCATCAGCCTCAACCGGCTGCATCAACTCATGAATACAACCACAAGGTACGTCCACACAATATAGCACACCACATATAGGCTCATAATAACACTCCTGATCACGCTAGCTGCCTGAAATAAATCCAGTACTGAAGATTAGCCTCATATCTTAAAGAACTCTCTTTCCAAGCCCCATAGTACTGATAATGATGCAATAAACATGAAGATCTTATTATTAGACACCCGAATAACTAATCCAAAACTAACACCACCGGGGACACATCCCGCAAGCTAAAACTAAAGAAACACATAACGAAAATCACTGAATATGAAAAGAGAAACACATAAGGAAACTATCAAACAATCCCATTGACACAACTCTCTATCAATATTGACTTACAAAAGCAATATAACAAGGAAGAAGTAAAGCATATGAACAAATCACAAGGATCCCATCCTGATAATATTTCCATCGCGGTACTCAGCCCGGTTCAAACATATCGAATCACAAAATATCACGAGGACCTCACCCTCAACTCTAAATCACATACCAAAAATATATCATACCATTTGAAATTCCCTTCTAACTCATCTCGGCTGGAAATAAATCATAACGCTCATTGAACTCACATCTCGATAGAGTATAAATTCATAGCTCGTAAACAAAATACTTAGGAAAATCACATTAAGCCTACCATGGAGATAACAAGGACTCACTTCTAGTCTCACCACTCTCAATGATGAATGAAAACAATGACAGACACGTGCTACCACTTTTAGAATTTCCCAAGGGAATTCATGAATAATAGTGTGCAAGGTATGAAACTCACTCTTAAGTGAATCAACAAATAACGGAAATCGCCCCGACCAGCAGAACTATAATGAAATACAAATGGTGACCCTCTATAACAACTCAAAGCATACATGTATGATAATATATGGCGCAACAGCCTCCAGCCAACTATATGAAACACATCAACAAGCCGGGCCTCCCCCTCTTGGGCGCCCTTTACTAACCTAAATACCCTGCTGTGATACACCTGTCCGGAGCCTGGGAAACTCTCTCACCATATGGATGATATTTCCATGCTCAAAACAACCTCTCTACTGACGTGGCTGTGGGAACTGAGAAACACGAGTACTTTGAGATCCATGAGCACCTGAAATTCCATGTGAAGCCGGGTAATGCAAACTGAATTTGGATGGCCCACAAAACCTCTACCGTGTGTGGTACCCTGCCTCCATATAAGGACCAGTAGATCTCTCCGGCATATGTGGCCTCCTCGCTTCCCTGTACACTCTCTCCTGATCTTGTCTATCCTTTTGCTCTCGATCCCACAGGTTCTCTAACCGACGAGCGATCCTTACTGCTTGTTAAAATGAAACATCAGACTTTAACTGTCGAGTCATGCTGAACTGAATATCATGCCTGAGTCCATTAATGAATTTGCGGACTCACCCCCCCAACTGTAGCAACCCAAGGAGGTGCATATCTGGCCAACTCACTGAATCAGACGACATACTCTAATACTGACATAGTGCCCTGACGCCACTGCTCAAACTCCATGCGCCATGTGTCTCGAAGTGACTGAGGTGCAAACTCTCTCAAGAACATCTCTGAACACTGACCCCTTGTAAGCGAAGCTGACTCGGTCGGGCTACCCAACTCATATGCCCGGCATCACTGCTAAGTCGCCCCTCTAAGCTGAGTCGTAACAAAAATAACCCCGTTCGTCTCCATAATACCCGTAGTCTAAAGAATGCAGTGACACTCCTCAAGGGAACTATGGGCATCATATGTCGCCAATCCACTGAAGATAGGAGGGTGGTACTTCTTGTACCTGTCGAGTCTAAGTTCTTCTTCTTCAGATGTTGCTGCCCTAACCACGGGCTGAACTGAGCTCCTAGGTTGTGCTGCTATGACAACTGGAACCTGACCAACATGATCTCGCTGCTCTAGAGTGTAGGCTATGGGAGTCTGAACTCCTCCCCTAATATGCGGAGTTGCTGGTGTACCTGGAATCAATCCCGCCGGAATGTACCAATTGTACTCAAAAGCTGCGCCCAGGTCTCCTGAAGTCCGAGCATAACAACAGGCATCTCCGGTACCTGTTCCCCAACTGGAACTATTGTCATCTCTTCAACGACTGCTCTGGTAGGTGCCCTAACTGCGACACTTGCTCCTCGCTAGCCTCTGCCTCTGACCCTAGCGACATCCGTCTCGGGGGTAATATCATCAAGAACCGTAGCTCGTATCCTCACCATCGGTGAGATAATGTAACAATAATTTAAAATTTCAAGATCAAAGAAATCGCACGATGGGAATGAAGGATATAAATTGTTCTAATAGTCTCGTAACCTCTAGAAGATAAGTACAGACGTCTTCGTACCGATCTGCAAGACCCTACTAAACTCGCTTATGACTCGCAACACCTATGAACCTAGAGCTTTGATACCAATTTGTCACGACCTTATTTCCCTCAGTTGGGTATCGTGACGGCACCTAGTCTTATGGACTAGGTAACCCTAACATTAAGTAAACATAAATCATAATATCAAAACTTTTAAATGCTTTTTGAAACAAATATCTATACATTACACATCTTCCCAAAACCCGGTAAGTACAAGTCATAAGCTTTAAAGAATTTACACTAAATCTCCTAAAATTCCGCTGTTCGGAAATACGTACGACAGTTCAAATAGAGAAAATAAGACGGTGACTATGAAACTGCGAACGCTGAAGCGGTTTTACCTTGAGTCTCAACAACAGCAATCGCGCTGCTAACTATCGATCGACCGGCTATGCAAAACATGGAATCTGCACAAAAATGTGCAAAAGTGTAGAATGAGCACACCACATCGGTGCCTAATAAGTATCAAGACTAACTTCGGTTAAGTAGTGACGAGGACTAGTCAGGACACCCACTAGCCTAATAAATTTATCAGGCATAAATATAGGGATGACATAATATAACATCTACCAAATGACTACATAACATAACTAATAAAAATGCTGAAGGAAATAAAGCAAATAACAACGGAACATCACAATAATACTCAAAAGAATGGACGAGAACACCTCCAAAGCCGGAAACCACAATACGGTAAGAACAAGTAATAATTCATCACTGCAAGAGTTTCCACGTCAGGCCCTAGCCAACAACCCCAATTTTTTTTGGGAAAAAATTCTTCGAGTGTAAACCTTCACCCGTAAGTTTAAATTGAATGCTTTTAAATATAATCATTTCAAATAGAAAATTTCTTTGAAATATACTTTCTCCGAATACATATATACATTTCAGAAAGAAAATCTTCAACCATAATTCCTTCCAAATAAATGCTTTTCAAATATACTTTTCCAATAGATGCCTTTCAAACGTAGTTTTCTGCAAGATGAATGCTTTTCAAATATACCTTTGAAATAATAGTCTTTCAGACTTAGTTTTCTTCAAGGCAAATACTTTTCAGCTATACTTTTCAATAAGTATCTTTTGATCATAATTTATTCAAGATAAATCTACCAGAACTCCGTCCGTAGCTCAGAATTTGTCATGCAGTACGTGGGGATCTTCCAGAATTTGTCCGTAGTCTCCAAAAGTAAATATGCAGTGCTGGGGAGATCTCCGAGAATACATTCGTAGTCCCCAAAAGTAAATATGCAGTGCTAGGAGGATCTCCCAGAATACGTCTGTAGTCCCCAAAGTAAATATGCGGTACAGTGGGGATCTGCCGCAATATGTCTGTAGTCCCTAATTTAAATATGCAATGCAATCACAAAGATAACAATCACAACACGACAATAACATCGTACATCGCCACAACAATCACAAGGCAACAAAATATAGAAATGCTATGTACGACGAACAAATCAATACAAGAACTTAAACCACAAGAACGGTAGAACTCATTCACAAGGAATAACCACTGAAAGGAAATAATAAGCGTAGATAACACAACTTAATATATGCTATGTACGATGATGAATGTTTGTTTTTCTTTAACTATATAACTACAAAACTCCCTTCTTTTATCAATCATATTTTGGTTTGCATTCCCTCTTTGATGATGTCGAAAAGGGGAAGAAAAGAATATGTATGTAATAACACGGGTAAAGCTATTCGGGACAAGTCGACTCTAGCGGAATAGAAAGCTACGCATGCAGATCAAGTCGACTACAACACTTTTTGAGGGAGAGCACGATCGAGTCAACTACAACACCTATTGAGGGGGAGCAGAAACAGTTGACTATCATTACACTCTACAGAGGGGGAGTAAATACAGGGAAGTCAATGGATGTTTATAGATATATTATTTTGTAATCATCAAAAAGGGGGAGATTGTTATAATCTGGTTTTAATGAGGAAAATAATATATCTGGTGTGTGTAGGTACCTCTCGAGATTGAAAGGACAAGATCACTAGCTTATCCAAAATTGATGATATTGCGGAAGAAGAAATGAAGCAGACTGAATCTAATACGATCGTGATGGTATCTAAGACTAAGGAAATAAAAAAAGGCCGATGAAAGAGCGACATAGTTGATTGCGGAAAGAATGAAGGAATCAAGCAATCAAAGATACCAAGAATCACTCACGCGGCTAAAACTAGAAAGCCCAAGATCCTAGGAGGATTTCATCACCATCAAAGGAATCCTTCAGCGCATCCCTTTCAGCCCTAGCCGTTGCGGAACGCGTTTATTATTGGAAATAATCAATCTCTTTCCAAGGATCAAATCTCTTGGGTTGGAAGCGTCTCTTCAGCAATCAAAGCTTCCTCAAATATATAAACCCTCTCTTGTACATAAGAAACATATACTTTGATCGAACCAATTACCCTATCTTTGTTATACTACATACAAACATTGTAGCTCCTTAAAGATCTGTTGTGTAATAAGTTAGAGAAGAAAGAGAGAAAACCATTTGTGAGGCATTGTATCAAAAAGAAATCGAGATTCACTGAAAGTTAAACATAGGTGTAAACTACACCATCTTTGTATTCTCGAAGAACATCATTTGGTGAAAGAGAACACCCTTATAACCCAAGGGGAGTGGACTAGGATACACATTGAATCTGAACCAGTATATAATTCCGGTGTCTTTAATTCCTGCACTTTTATTACTGTCTTTACATTCTGCTGTGTTATTACTTCATTACTATATCTAGTCAACTAATTACAAAACAAGTCAACTAATAAAAATAATAAAAAATAGTCAATTCACCCCCCCTCTCTTGTACTTTCAGAAGGCTCTCCGCAGCTTCTAGAGTTAAGTCCACTGAATCGGCCTTAGGCTTTCGAACTTTGGCCTTTTTTGGTTTCAGGGACTCAACCGGTGACCTTTTCATTCTCTTCTTATCCTTAGCAGGCTTCGGGGTATCTACTTCGCCAGGTGGGGGCAGCCTCATTGAAACGACATCTCCAAGGCCTATATAAGCACAAAAGGTCAAGAATTCTACCAAGAGATATTTTCACTAAGGAATGCAAATACGACAGTAATAAAAAATCGCCATTGTTTTTCGCCTCCCATCAGGTTTTGGCCAAGTCACGCCAAACGCGCTTAGCATATGGGGAAGTGGAATCGAGTTGTCGAACCCAACCCGAGAGGTCCTTTACCGCGCAGGGGTACCACTCGATAGCTGTATCATCGAAGGGAGTTAGTTCAAATGGAAGAAAAATATTCAATTAAACAAAGCATGTTCAAACGAAGCAGGAATTAGGCCAGAGTTCCTAACTCGAACGAAACGTCTCATCCACCCCCGGTCCTTATCTTCGTCGATTCTAGCGAATAAAGACTTCAAAGATCAAAATTGTAGTTTAATCAGGCCTCATCGATAGAGACAAGGGATGACAGTCTAATCAGATGGTCGAGGGTGAAAGGCATCCCTTCGACCATGATCGAAAAGTACCTAATTAGATAGACTATCCACGAGAAGGAAGGATAGATTTGGCCGAGCATCACACCATATTGTTGAAAAAGTCGAGGATAACTTGATCTATCGGTGGCAAAGAAAGTTCTACGGGACCTAAGGTGTAACGACCCGACCGGTTGTTTTGAGCTCTAGCGCATCGTTCAGTAGTTTGAGTCCATGAGCAACTTCATTTCAGGTATTATGACTTGTAGGTGTGGTCGGAGTTAAATTTCAGGATGTTTGGAGTTAAATTAGAAAGACATTTCTCATTTCGGATGTTTTAAGTTGGAAGAATTGGCTAGGATTGGAATTTTGAGTAGACGACCTCCGAATCAAGATTTTAAGGTTTCAGTAGGTTCGTATGATGATTTCAGACTTGGGCGTGTGTTCGGATAGGGATTTGGATGACTCGGGAGTGTTTCGGTACCCAATAGTGAAATAAGAGTTTCTTTAAGTTCAAATTATTGTTGGAATGTGTTTTTGTGTTATCGAGGTCCGAACGGAATTTCGAGATTGAGAATAGTTCCGTTATTTCATTTATGACTTGCTTGCATAATTTGGTGTCATTCCGAGTAGTATAGGTCGGTTTGGCGCATTGTTAACGAATTCAAGAACTTAAAGTTCTTAAGTTTGATTCTAGGGGTTTTGAGGTGTGATTTTTAGTTTTAGCGTTGTTTTGAGTGTTCCGAAGGCTCGAGCAAGTCCGCAGGATGATTTGAGACTTGTTGGTACATTCAGTTCAAAGTTCGAGACCTTAGGTGAGTTCTAGGTAGGTCTCGGGATGTCTTTAGGCTTAAAACATAGCTGTTGCAGGTTAGAGAAGTCAAATCTCTGAACACACCACCGAGGTATGCGGTCCTTTTTGTGCAGACCGCGGTGAAGGCTTTCGCGACCGCGGTCGTTTTTGTGCGATCCGTGGGGGAGGTGCTGGACCACTGGTCTGAGTTCGAAGGCCTATATCTTTTAATTAACAAGGAATTTTGAGATGCGTAAAATACAAAAGTTGTACCTTCGTGTCTAGTTTTCAGAAAGGTACAAAAAGCGCTATTTGGACATCTGTAGAGAACGTTATGACCAAAATACTAAAGCATGTCACTGCAGTCATTTTTCTTTGTTTTCTTCACTTTATCTTGTTTTTCCCAGCGAGGTCCGCGGTCGTTTTTGTGCGGTTCGCGGTGGGGTCCTGAGAGGGGTATAAATAAGTGGGATTTTCAGTTATTTTTCATTTTTCAAAAAAACCTAAAGACATAAGAGGCGATTTTCCAAACACTCTTTCTTCTTTCTAACTCATTTTCTTCACTCCTTAACTTCTTTTTACAAGATTGCATCCTAGAATGAAGGGTTTTCATGGTGGAATTGGGAATTTTGGGTAAAAACCTAAGAACATTGTAATTTGGGGATTTAGACCTCAAATTGAGGTCGGATTCAAAAACCATTTATATATCCGGGCTCGGGGGCGAATGGGTAATCGTGTTTTCATGTGATGCTTTCAAGTAGTAACTAAATCTCTGAGAAGGATAGAGTTTACTTTTCTTAATCACCTAGAAGGAGAATTTATTCTTCCTTGGATAATTGTGCTTCGGATAAATCTATAGAGTTTGGAACCCTGTCGAAATTGGCAAGTAAATCTCCGGATAGGTTTTAAATACTATTCTCATGTTTATTAAAAGGAGAATTTTGTCACTTCATTGAAACTACTTTTCCTGATAAAAATGTGGTTTATTAATGTGAATATTTGTAACTTTGGGTGCCTGAGTCGCATGTATTATTCGCGAGCAGGATGACCCTGTATTTATGTGTATTTATACGGGGACCCGAGTCGCAGGTATGATTCGCGATCGGGGTAGCTCTAGTATTATGTTAATCGTGTCACATGTTCGATTCGCGAGCGGGGCAGATAGATGCATCTATGGTTCGGACCGTTCGACCCTCGGCAGTGCACATTTTATTATTTATTGGTCCGCGCCGTTCGACCCTCGGCATTTTCTTGCGCATGATAATTGTTGAGTATTTCCAGTAATTATTACTGTTTATTGTCCTAAGAAGTTTTAAATTGCAAACTGAAATGACGGAGGTTTAATGTGTTAAATGTGAAAGAAGTTGATATTTCTTATCCCTGATTATTATTCAATTACCTATGATACTCATGCTTAGCATCTCACTGGATGATACTAAACTGACTTATAGCAAGTGTCAAATTTGACCTCTCTTCACTACCTCTCTGAGGCTAGGCGGGATACTTACTGAGTACACGTTGTTTTCGTACTCATACTACACTTGCTGTGCATTTTTATTGCACAGGTACTTTCACCGCGATGTGGCTAGCATTGGAGACTTCGGTGAGCTGCATTATCCGGAGGCGACCCGCAGCCGATAAAGTCTTCCTCTATGTATTGTATTTTCATTTTTAAATTCCTTGTCCCTTTGTATTTCGGACAAGCTTTGTTGTGTTTGTAAAATTCTTAGAAATTGCTCATGTACTTGTGTCACCGGGTTCTGGGATGTGTTTGGGATTTTATTTAATAAATTGAATGCTTTACTTGTCGTGGTTATTTAATAAATTTTTATTCGCTCATTGGGTTGTAAGTGAAAGGTAACAATTTCGAAAATGTTAAAACAAGAATTTATTTCAACTAATTGATGGTTGGCTTGCCTGACGGTGGTGTCCGGCGCCATCACGACCTTAATAAATTTTGGGTCGTGACAACATGGTTTCAGAGCACTAGGTTCCCTTACGTTTCACGAGTCATGAGCAAGTCTAGTAGAGTCTTGCGGATCGGTACTGAGACGTCTGTACTTATCTTCAAGAGGCTACGGGGCTATTAGGAGTACTTCCCTTCTTGATTCCTTTAAGGCTTATGCCTATCTTTCTTTTCACTCAATCTTACGCGTCGCGAAGCGCTTGCTATGAATCAGGAATTTGGGGAATTGAAATGGTGCTACGAATAGGGTGCGTAATGTTTTCCATGCGTAATTGGTTGGGGCTGTTGTTGTAGCCCTGCAGAAGGATAATATGTTGTTTCAGCTCAGTAGCTATGTTTCTGAGAGCCTTAAGGCTATGCTCAAGTAGTGATGATGCTTACGATTGGTTGTCGCGCGATGTGGGTGTGATGGTAGGATGCTTGCCCATATGTAGGGGCAATGAATGACTTGAAGGGAGGTCTTCTGAGAGCGTGATTTTGAGATTTCAGCATTTTAGTTCCGGCGGAGGAAAGGCAATTGAACTATAAATGGTCAGGTTCTGGATTGATGAAGTAGTAAGACTTGGTTTTTTCAAGTGAGGTGGAATATTCACATGTGATGTGATATCGTTGTCATTGATCGAATGGAATGTGTTAAGTTTGTCGGTGCTATGGTTTCTTCTGTTGCATGGGGTCGGGGTATTGGGGAGTAGTATTGAAGAGGCGGCTGTCAGAAGTCGTGGTGTGCAGTGATTCAGTATTGAATAAGTATTTCTAATGAAGGCAACCCGAGAAAGATGATCATCCGAGAGTTTTGAAGTTGTGGTGATCTGCTGGATTAAGTGCTACAGGGAATGATATTGAATTAAGGTAATAATTGGGTAGCATACGATGAAGGAAGACATGTGAGAAGTGTCAGGTGATGGATAAATTTCTTAGAGGCCAGGTGTAAGAAAAGGAAGTCACGTAGTAGCTCGCAGGATTGAGTTGAGCTAAAGTGGGAGTGCGGCAGCCTAGTGGTGAATTAGAAGATATTGTAGCACATTTAGTGGATGTCCGTGAGGAGCGGATGGACTAGTAAAGTTGGTAAATGAGAACATGCTTAGGATGGGGTATTGATGTTTTAGAGAGTCTGCAGTACATCGTCGTTGGAAGGTGTCAGTTGGTAATTTCCACATTTGGGTTATCTCTCGTGGGTAGGTTTGCGGTCGTGTAGTTGGCAAGTTTCTACGAGGGATTCTAGTGGCTATTCGGTAGGAGGGCAAATATGTGAATGATGCTAGAGAATTTGAGTATTCAAGAAGTGCTAACGGAAGAATTTAGAAGAATTTGACGGGTTGGTTGAGTAAGGTCATGTCAGCAATGAAGAAAGAATTTTGGTGGGGTCTAGTGTAGTGCAAGGAGTAGCTTCGGGCTAATTGGAGGAGTCCCACCGCCTGAAATTGGGTTGTAGGATTGTCTTCTCATGGGGTTGCGAATTGTCGGCGTAATGGCAAGTTATTACAGCTAAAGAATAAAGTGGTAACTGAGCATGGGATTTGAGGGATTTGTGCAAAAGTTGGTCCTATTGGACCGGGGATAGGTTTTGGGAGATTCAGAATTTATGCTTAATGCATAAGTGAGTTATTAGGGCAGTGACTCAGTCACGTGATTTATTGAAAGGGTGTTCGTGTACTAGAATAGCCTTGGAGTTGATTATATTCGGGGCCAAGTCAGAGTGGGTGACTCTCAATAGTGGTCCTAATGAATTCAAAAGTTAAGAATGTGGTGTTTAAGGGGTTCGGGCAGCAGTATTGTTAAGAAACAAGCTTTGCAGCGGACTTTTTGAGAAGGGAAAATGGTTGGAGTGTTCTATGTTATTTCCAGCGCGCAGGATAGTATTGGAGGAGTGAGAGACATAAACTCCGGATTTGGGAAAAGATTATTTGATGGGTATATCAGTCGAAGATGTGAACGCACAGAAGGAGGGTATAAGACGGTTTGTGGGATTGAGACAACATGTCCTAGTGAATCAAAGCCACTCGGGATGAGTGAGGACTGTGTTTGTTATGAGTTAAATGGGGTTACTATTGTTTCTGAGGCGGTTAAGGATGCTTAAAAGAAGATAGATTGGTTAGCCATGGTTGGAATGGCCATGTGTGGCAGTGATCAGTTTTTTCAGTGAGATTAAATTATGCATGTGGTTTGTGTCGGTGTATGCGAGGCTTGTCGGATGCCGTAATAGATCATAATTGGAAGAATTCAAGTATTATGGCTTGTCAGGTGTAGGCGGATCCTAGAAAGATCATGGGGGTATAGACTATCCCCTGAGGATTTGCCTGTTTTGTGATTCTGAGAAGTCACTCGTGAGTTGTTATGGTTCTCTTGAATTGAGGTAAGAAAAAGGTTTCTATATGATGGAGTGTTCACCCTATTAGTGGTTCAGGAGCTTTGATGGGATTCTTGCGCCATCTCATGTCTGCATGTTAGGTGTAGTAAACAGTATGTACCAGGAAGTAAGGATCGAGATTGCGGTTCGGTGTTAACAAGGATGTCATGACCTCGGATGAGCGGGGAAAAGTGATTTGAATGTTTGGAGTAAGTTGGTGTTGTCTTCAGTGTCACCTGATATCAGTGTTTGAGGAAAGAGGCTTTACATACTGGTCATGGGTTCTTGATTTGTTTTACAACGTCAGTATGGTCGGTGGTGTGGATGTGCAGACCTGTTACCCTGTGTGGAAGGACGTGGGAGCATGACCGCGGGAAGATCGTATGAGTGTGACATGTAGTCACTTAATGGATTGAAGATTCAGACTAAGTATGAAGAAATGTAATATTGCTTGTTTGAGAGTTATACCTGGAAGGTGTTCATTTCAACTTTATTGCAAATTTGCTGGGTGAGGTCCCGGCTATGATGGTGGTTCTTACGTGTTATGAGAAGAGATAGGTTGTTATGGATCCAGGAAAGGCTATCAGCCTAGTTCAGTGCGAGCAGAATTGCCTAGAAATGTGTGAATAGATTTAAAGAGGAATATGGGCTTTATATGAGTCAGGTGTGTTCATTCCAGTATAGTGCTCCCCAAGGAGGGGTTTTAGAATATCAGATGTGGTTCCTTCTTCATCCAATTCATGAAATATTATGATTGTACCGTGTGAGTTGTGAAACGGCTTGATAAACTCCTATGTGCTGAGTTTTCGTGTATTAATGATGTTATATGAGCGTGAGAGCTCTTGAGACTCAGAGTATATATATCGCACCCCAATTGTGCTTAAGTTTTGTAGCATATGACTCTATCAGTCTCCCCAGGATGGTATTATGCATTTAGCGTGCTTGTGACCAATATTCAGTAATTTGTAATAGTGAGTAATTCAACTCCGTGTATATCTCTTTATGTGAATTTTATGATGGGATCGAGTGGCACGCTGCCACGGGTATGTTATTTGGGTCGGGTAGCACGCCACAACAGTGTGATGTTGAGTAAGGTTCCTGAATTTATTTTCTTGTGTTCTGCTTCCTATTTGCTAAGGAAAGATCATAATAGTTGCGTGAGTTGAGTAGTCCCTTCCTGAGTCTTTTCGTTATGTATCATGTTCGAGTTGTGGCCTATTGGCGCATTGTGGCATCGTGTTAGAGTGTTGGTCATGTATGGGGTGAGGTTTTCTGAGTAGTTCCTACTGGGTGAGGCGAGATTATTGGATCAAGAATCAGTGCGATAAGATTTTTGTAAAGTATATTAAGGAACAATAGTAATGAGAGATTCAATGTTTGGTTAACTCTGCAGTCGGTTGGAAATTTCTACACATAAGTTTCCTGACGTACATTGGGAGCATTATATTCGTGTAATTTTGGCTATTAATGTCAGGGAATGTCATTGTGGATAGATGATGAATTATGCGGTGCATGGTGCTAATTCAGCTAAGGTACGCAGCCATGTTCTGGTACCTCATGTGGTACTTAATGTGGTGATCACGTATGGGAAACAGGCATGGCAGAGGATTTCGGATGTTGAAAACCTGGTTCTAAGGCCTATTTTCCTAAGTAAAGGAGGATATCTTCTGAATTGTTCGAGCAAGTCAACTCAACTGGGTTGTGTTAGCACGAGCAGGTGCACGAGGTGTTAAAAAGTAATTTCAGATAACTCAAGAGCAGTTCTTGGCACGTTCGAGGATGAACGTCTGTTTAAGTGTGGGAGAATGTAACGACCCGACCGGTCGTTTTGAGCTCTAACACATCGTTCAGTAGTTTGTGGCCATGAGCAGCTTCATTTCAGGTATTATGACTTGTAGGTGTGGTCGGAGTTAAATTTCGGGAAGTTCGGAGTTAAATTGGAAAGAAAATTCTCTCAGAAGCCTTAGGTTAGAAGAATTAATTAGGATTGGAATTTTGGGTAGACAACCTCCGAATAAGAATTTGAAGGTTCCAACAGGTTCGTATGATGATTTCAGACTTGGGCGTGTGTTCGGAACAGGTTTTGGATGACCCGGGAGCGTTTCAGCGCCCAATAGTGAAATAAGAGTTTCTTTAAGTTAAAATTTTTGTTGGAACGTGTTTTTGTGTTATCGAGGACCGAACGGAATTTCGAGACCGGGAATATTTTCGTTATGTAATTTATGACTTGCTTGAAAAATTTGATGTCATTCCGAGTAGTATAGGTCGGTTCGGCGCATTGTTAACGAATTCAAGAACTAAAAGTTCTTAAGTTTGATTCTAGGGGTTTTGAGGTGTGATTTTGTATTTTAGCGTTGTTTTGAGTGTTCCGAAGGCTCGAGCAAGTCCGTAGGATGATTTGGGACTTGTTGGTACATTCGATTTGAAGTTCCGAGGGCTCGGGTGAGTTTCAGGTAGGTCCCGGGATGTCTTTAGACTTAAAACATAGTTGTTGCAGGTCAGAGAAGTCAAATCTTTGAACCCACCACCGAGGTCTGCGGTCCTTTTTGTGCTGACCACGGTGGAGACCTTCGCGGCCGCAGTCGTTTTTGTGCGGTCTGCGGTGGAGGAGCTGCACCACTGGTCTGACTTCGGAGGCCTATATCTTTTGATCTACAAGGCATTTTGACATGATTCAAATACTATAGTTGTGGCCCTTCGTGCCTAGTTTCCAGAAAGGTAAAGAAATCTCAATTTGGACATCTGTAGAGAAAGTTATGGCCAAAATATTAAAGAATGTCACTGCAGTCATTTTTCTTTATTTTCTTCACTTTTTCTTGAATTTGCCAGCGAGGTCCGCGGTCGTTTTTGTGCGGTCCACGGTGGGGGCCAGAGAGGGGTATAAATAAGTGGGATTTTCAGTTATTTTTAATTTTGCAAAAAACCTAAAAATATAAGAGGCGATTTTCCAAACACTCTTTGTTCACGCAAAAATTTGTAAGATATTTCTATCTCATTTTCTTCACTCCTTAACTTCTTTTTACATGATTTCATCCTAGAATCTAGGGTTTTCTTGGTGGAATTGGGAATTTTGAGTAAAAACCATTTATATATCCGGGCTCGGGGGCGAATGGGTAATCGGGTTTTGGTCCAATTTTCGGGTTTGGACCGAGCGGGACTGGGGTCGATTTTTTACTTTTAGGTGAAAACTTTAAAAAATTCACTTCCATGCATTAAAATTGATTCCTTTAGCATTTTTTTGATATAATTAAGTAACTTGTGGCTAGTTTCGAGTCCTTGGGAGACGAGTTTGGAGTTTCGGGTGCGTTCTTAACCCGGAGAGTAGGATCGACACGAGGTAAGTCTCCTTTCTAACTTTGTGAGAGGGAATTGTCCCCATAGGTTAATAATTAATTCTGTGCTATTATTTGCGGGGGCTATGTACATACGAGGTGACGGGAGTCCGGGCGTAGCTACTAATATGTTATGTCCGGGTAGTCTAGGACCTACTAGCATGCTTTACTTGTTATACTTGTGACCTTGTCAATAAAATATCATGTGAGCTTTCAATTAGTAACTAAATCACAGAGAAGGATAGAGTTTACTTTTCTTAATCACCTAGAAGGAGAATTGATTCTTCCTTGGATAATTGTGTTTCAGATAAATCTATAGAGTTTCGAACCCTGTCGAAATTGGCAAGTAAATCTCAAGAAAGGTTTTAAATACTATTCTCATGTTTATTAAAAGGAGAATTTTATCACTTCATTAAACAACTAATTTTCCTGATAAAAATGTTGTTTATTGGTGCGAATATGTGTAACTTTAAGTGCCTGAGTCGCATGTGTGATTCGCGAGCAGGATGACCTTGTATTTATGTATATTTATACGGGGACCCGAGTCGCAGGTATGATTCGCGAGCGGGGTAGCCCTAGTATTATGTTAACCGCATGATAATTGTTGGCCTAAGAAGTTTTAAATTTCCAACTGAAATGACGGAGGTTTAATGTGTTAAATGTGAAAGAAGTTGATATTTCTTATCCCTGATTATTATTAAATTGCCCATGATACTCATGCTTAGCATCTCACTGGATGATACTAAACTGACTTATAGCAAGTGTCAAATTTGACCTCTCGTCACTACCTCTCTGAGGTTAGGCGGGATAGTTACTGAGTACACGTTGTTTTCGTACTTATACTACACTTGTTGTGCATTTTTATTGCACAGGTACTTTCACTGCGATGTGGCCAGCATTGGAGACTTCGGTGAGCTGCATTATCCGAAGGCGACCCGCAGCTGACAGAGTCTTCCTCTATGTATTGTATTTTCATTTTTAAATTCCTTGTCCCTTGTTATTTCGGACAAGCTTTGTTGTGTTTGTAAAATTCTTAGAAATTTCTCTTGTACTTGTGTCATCGGGTTCATGGATGTGTTTGGGATTTTATTTAATAAATTAAATGTAACGACCCGACCGGTCGTTTCGCGTATTCGGACCCCGCCCCCTTGAATAAGACTTTCCGTAGCGACTTATCATAATTTGTGACTTGCGGGGACGGGCGGTTCGGGATTCGGAAGTGTTTAGGATGGTATAGGAACACTTAGTTCCATAAGGTTGGCCTTTTTGGCCAAGTTTGACTTTGGTCAACATTTTGAGTAAAGGACTTCGGAATCGAGTTTCGACGACTCCAGTAGCTTCGTATGATGATTTCATACTTATGCATATTTCCGGAATGGGTTTGGGATGACGCGGGAGTGTTTTGACGCCAAATAGCAAAATAGAGTTTCCTTAAGTTCATAATTTTGTTTGGGACGTGTTTTTTTTTTTCGAAGCCCGAAAGGAATTCCGAGACCTAGAATAGTTGTGTTATGTCATTTATGACTTGCTTGCAAAATTTGGTGTCATTCCGAGTAGTATAGGCCGGTTCGGCGCATAGAAACCGATTTCAAGAACTTAGAAATTCTTAAGTTTGATTCTAGGGGTTTTGAGGGGTGATTTTGAGTTTTAGCATTGTTTAAGGTGATCTGAAGGCTCGAGCAAGTCCGTAATATGACTTAGGACTTGTTTGTATAATTGCACGGGGGCTCGGGTGGGCCCAGGTGCCTCTCGGACACCAAACGGGGCCAAAACCCAGCAGCTTTAGCTGCTGGTGCACCAGGTCTGGTGTGACCGCAGGTGCGGTTACCCAGATAGCAGGTGCGACCCCCAGGGGAGCTGGTCCAAACTGCAGGTGCGGACCTCCTTCCGTAGGCACGGACCCGCTGGTGCGGGACTTCCTTCGCAGGTGCGTCCCCAGGCCTCCTAGGCCACTTCCGCAGATGCGACCTTTGGCTCGCAAGTGCGAGACCGTAGGTGCGGTCCTCGAGCCGCAGGTGCGAGATCACTGAAGGCAGTGATCTCATTTAATACGGGATTTTGCCATTGTTTACCATATCTTCTCCTCCATTGGCAATTTTGAGGGCTTTCAAGAGGGTATTCGGCCTAGCTACTAAGAGGTAAGTAATTTCCATTTAAATATTAGATTAATGCACCAAAACTTAGGTAGGTTAATCTCTAATTAGTGGAAATCAAAGGGTTTAGAGTGAAAACCTAGGGTTGATGAACTTTAGGGAATTTCACCACTTTTCTACCATAAAACCATACAAAAACTATATATTTATGATCCTTAGGCTATGTGTGAGTGTTATCTTCGAAAAGTTCCGGAATCCGAGCATGTGGGCCCGGGGGTGAATTTTGGGATTTCTTCAAGAATAATGAATTTACTAAATAAGTAGGAGAATTTCCATACTTTGAGCACGCATTGACATATTTATATATCATTTGACTAGTTGCAAGCAGAATTAATGTGCGACACAAAGGCTACAGTTCAACTAGAAGGAACAATTTCATTGTCTGCATATCGAGTCTAGTTGATTGTAGTAGGAGTTTAAATATTGTATCTTATCAGCTTTATTAGAAGCAAATTGTAATAGGTACAAATTGATCAAGTTAGAGTTAGCTTGTATTCTGTAGAAATTAGCTAGATGCTACTTGATACAAAGAGGATTAGAGTTAGTCCTAAGATTACAAAAGAGTTTATTTTGTAAGTCCGATTTGGCTCAGTGTCTAGTGAAGAGTTTGAGCAAATCCTACTGAGGAGTAGGTCGTGGTTTTTCACCTTTTGAGCCAGGTGTTTTCCACGTAGAAATCCTTGTGTCTTTACTATTACTGCTTAATTATTCCGCAAACTGTAGTAAGTAGTAGATTAAGAAGAACCAGGTTCTTCTTATTAGACAACACTTGGAAATTGGGTACTGCATAATTAACTTATAATATTGTGTAGTATTGAATTCTAAAACATCAATTGGTATCAGAGCGGGTTATCCTTGAAGAGGCTAACACCTAGGAAAAGATCAAGATGAGTGCACCACCTGGGAACTGGGAAGGACAATCAACTGCAAGACCACCACTCTTTAACGACCAATACTATTCGTGGTGGAAGAATAGAATGAAGGATCACCTTATTGGAGTGGACTATGAACTCTGGGACATAGTCACTGATGGATCGCTTGCAACAATGAAGAAAACTGCTGAAGGAGTATATGTACCTAAAACTAGGGCTGACTGCACGACTGAGGATCTGAAGAAATTGGAGAAGAATGCCAAGTCTAAGAAGTGGCTAGTGTGTGGACTAGGCCCAGATGAATACAACAAAATCAAAAGTTGTACCACAACCAAGGAAATCTGGGATACTCTACAAGTGGCACATGAAGGAACAACTCAAGTGAAGAGGTCTAGAGGTACGTTGCTATACTCTCAGTTTGAAAACTTCACTATGAAGGAAGGTGAAACAATTCAAGAGATGTACACAAGGTTCACAACCTTGACTAATGAACTCAACTCTCGTAGAAGAGTCATCTTTGAAGAAGACAAGGTTGAGAAGATCTTGACTAGGGTTCTACCTATCTCCTGGGAAAGCAAGATAACTGCCATTCAGGAATCCAAAAATATGGCAACCCTTAGACTAGATGAGTTGATTGGCAACCTTACTGCTTACGAACTCAAAAGGCAGACCATGAAATTGGATGCTCCAAAAAAAGAAAGAAGTCTAGCACTAAGGATCACAGTGGGAGCAGATCTGGAGGATGATGAGATGGCCATGATCATCAAAGAATTCAGAAACTTTCTCATGAGAAAGAAAGGCATCTCTAGAGGGGGAAACTTCAACAAGGCAAAGGCACCTGAAAGGTCAGCTAATGAAGGATGCTAAAAGTGTGGAAAAACTGATCATCTCATCAAGAACTGCCCCCAGTGGGAAGTAGAATGGAGGAAGGAGAGATATGAAAGAAAGAACAGGAAGAAGGAACTGGTCCAACCCAAGAAAACTACTACAAAGCTATGGTTGTTGCTTGGGGGGAAAGTTCAGATGAATAATTAGAAGATGGTGAGACAGAAGATCAAGCTCTCATGGCAATTGGAGAATCTGATGAGGAGACTTATGAAGAACCACAGGTAAGTATCTCACATCTTAAAACAAAAATAAAGTTTCTATCTAAGGAGAAACTCTCTGAGTTGCTACTTGACTTCATTGATGATTCTGAGGAGACAACTAAAGAGAAAGATCAACTATCTAAAGAGTGTGCAATGCTGAGAGCAAAATGCATGGACCTGGAAATAAGGGTCAGTGAATCTGAAAAGAAAAACACTGTCTTGATGAACCAGGTTCAACCACTCGAAACTGAGATTCTAGAACTAAAATCTGAAAATTTAAAGTTAAGACTAGGATCCAGTAAAAAGGTAGTTGATCACTCTCATGCGAAGCTAGAAGAAGACTTAGGTAAATTGAAAGATAAAATGTATGCCAAAGATGAGCAGATAAAGTCTCTTAAAGAAGAACTTGGCAAAGTCAAACATGAATTTGATAGAACACGTAAGTGGAATAAGTCTTCTGATGCTTTAATATGGCTCCAAGAGAATCATAGTAGCAACCAGAGAGGACTTGGTTTTGGGAATCAATTACCTAAATGGGATCCCAAAAGCAAGTATCTCACTCTCCTTGAAAATATAATTTGCACCCATTGTGGGAAGACTGGCCACTCTAAATATGAGGGTTCTGCAAAAGAAAAGGCCAGTCAGAAAAATGAGAGATTCATTAAAAAGAAAAATTGGCTACCAAATTGGGCCAGTAAAAATCTGATTCATCCATTCTCTCATGGAAAGGGACCAAAACTAGTTTGGGTTCTTAAAACTAACCCCTGATCTCTTTTGAAGGTACAAGTGAAGGGAGGCATCCAATTTTGATTTTTGGATAGTGGCTGCTATAAGCATATGATAGGGAATAAGGAACAGTTCCTTTCACTTGAAAATATCAAATGAGGAAATGTCTCCTTTGGAAACGGAAAGAAAGGTGAAATAATAGGGGTCGGCAAGGTAGGTAACGATGACACGCGTTCAATTGAGCATGTGTATCTGATAGATGGCTTGAAATATAGCCTTATCAGTGTGTCACAACTGTGTGACAAAGGTAACCTTGTCGCTATTACTTCCACGAAATGTTTTGTGATCAACTTTCTTACTGACAAGATTGTCTTACAGGGAAAAAGAATGAACAATATCTATGTCATTGACTTGTCCACACTGTCTGACAATGAACTCACTTGCCTTAGTGTGTTGGACAGTGATCCCCTCCTATGGCACAAAAGACTTGGTCATGCAAGTCTAACTCAACTGAACAAGTTGATCTCTATGGACATAGTGTTAGGGCTTCCTACCATTAAGTTCAAGGAAGACAAGGTTTGTGAGGCATGTGCAAGGGGGAAGCAGGTAAGGTCTTCTTTCAAAAGTAAGAAAATGGTCAGTACCACCAGGCCGTTGGAACTGGTTCATTGGATCTCTGTGGTCCCATGAGAACTCTAAGTAGAGGTGGAAAGAGATATGTTATGTTACTAGTAGATGATTTCTCAAGGTTCACTTGGACCTTGTTCTTGGCATCTAAGAATGAAGCATTTGAAATGTTCACCTCATTTGTCAAGAATATTCAGAATCAATTAAGACATCAACTAGCATCCATTAAATCTGACCATGGTACTAAGTTTGAGAATGCAAAGTTCACTGAGTTCTTTGATGAACATGGTGTGAATCACAATTTTTCTGCTCCTAGAACCCCACAGCAAAATGGGGTTGTTGAAAGGAAAAACAGAACTCTTGAAGACATGGCAAGAACCATGCTTCTATCAAGCAAACTACCTCACAGCTTCTGGGCAGAAGCAATTAACACTGCATGTTATATTATCAATAGATGCATGACCAGACCTCTGGTAGAGAAAACTCCCTATGAATTACTTAAAGGGAGAAAGCCCAACATATCCCATCTTAGGGCTTTTGGATGCAAGTGTTATGTGCATAATAATGGCAAAGATTCTTTAGGAAAATTTGATCCCAGAAGTGATGAGGGAGTGTTCTTGGGATATTCTACACATAGCAAAGCTTATAAAATATATAATAAAAAAACTATGTGTGTAGAAGAAAGTGTACATGTTGTCTTTGATGAAACTAACACTTTATCTGAGAGACAGGAACTAGAAGATGAGGAGCTTGGACTGCTGAGGAGTAATGACTACATTGAAGCACCCATGGGAGATGGAACAGGTGATGGAACAGGTCCAACAACCCCACGCAACTTGACAGGGGGAATCTCTCATGAAAATACTGGTCCTGATCCTGTTCCACTACAACAAGACAACTTGGAACAATCCAGAAGTGAACAATTGGCTCTCAAACCACATAGATATCAGAGTTCTCACCCTTTTGAGAACATCATAACAGACCTGAGATCTTGAATCAAAACTATATCCGCCTTGAAAAATTTGTGTGCGTTTGATGCATTCCTATCCATGATTGAACCAAAGAACATTGCTGAAGCCCTGAAAGATGCTGACTGGCTAACTGCTATGCAAGAGGAACTGAATCAATTTGAATNTGTTCAAGGATATAGCCAAGAAGAGGGAATTGATTATGATGAGACCTTTTCTCCTGTGGCAAGATTGGAAGCAATCAGACTTCTTATTGCATTTGCTGCACACATGTAATTCACTTTGCATCAGATAGATGTAAAGAGTGCTTTTCTCAATGGCTATTTGAAGGAAGAAGTACTTGTAAAACAACCTCCTGGCTTTGAAAGCAAAGAATTACCTGATCATGAATATAAACTTGACAAGGCTCTCTATGGTCTCAAGCAAGCACCTAGAGCCTGGTACGAGAGATTGTCAAAATTCCTGCTGGAACATGGGTACAAACGAGGCAAAATAGACAGTACTTTGTTCTTAAAGGAAAAGGGAAAAGATCTTCTGATTGTACAAATTTATGTTGATGATATCATATTTGGGGCAACAACTGAGAAGCTCAACAAGGAATTTGCTACACTAATGGGGAGTGAGTTTGAAATGAGTATGACGGGTGAGCTAACCTTTTTTTTAGGTATACCAATCAAACAAACTCCGCATGGAACAATGATTCATCAGAAAAAGTATGTGAGATAACTCCTCAAGAAGTTCAAAATGGAATATTCAAAGGAGATAGATACCCCAATAGCCACAACTACAAAATTAGATGTGGATGTACCTGGTTCATCCGTTAATCAGAAGACGTACTGAGGGATGATTGGATCTCTACTATATCTTACTGCAAGTAGACATGATATCGTGTTAAGTGTGCGACTATGTGCTAGGTTTCAAGCCAATCCAAAGGAGTCCCATCTCACTGCAGTGAAGAGAATCTTGAGATATTTGAAGGGCACTACTGATTTGTGCCTTTGGTATCCTAAAGGTAGTAATTTTGACCTTGTAGGATATGCTGATGCTGATTATGCAGGTTTCCTGGTTGACAGGAAAAGTACTTCAGGTATGGCTCACTTTTTGGGCTCCTGCCTTGTATCTTGGGCTACCAAGAAACAAAATTCAGTAGCCTTGTCTACTGTTGAGGCTGAATATGTGGTTGCAGCCTCTTGTTATGCTCAGTTGCTGTGGATTAAGCAACAACTCTTGAACTTTGGCATAGATCTGGGATGCATTCCTATTTACTATGATAACACTAGTGCTATTAGTATGACTAAGAACCCGGTTCATCACAAGAGAACTAAGCACATAGATGTTAGGCACCATCTCCTGAGGGGTAATTATGAGAAGGGGATGATCTCAATTGAATTATGTGCCACTGATCATCAAATTGCTGATATATTTACGGAGCATTATGAGAGAAACATGCTTGAATTAGGGATGATTAAGATCACCTATTGAAAAAAGGGAGAAAGTTTTATGGCTAGAAATTTGAATTAGGGTACTTAAAAAGATTAATCATTGCTCAGCACTATGTCTTTGTTGTCGTACTCTTCTGCCATGTATTAATATGATTCCCTAGTTGCTAACCTGGTTCATCCATACTGGTTCACATAACTGACAAGGTACGTTTTCATCTCCATACATGTATTAATTCAACTACAGTCATACATGAGTAGGATTCTATCCTTTTATGGTTCAGTTCAAATTCTTGTACTTACCCAAAATGAACCAGTTTCAAGAAGTTCCGTCTCATTAAATTAGCCTAGTTTTAGAGGGAAAGAAAGGTCTAATCAATGTCAAATCACTGACAGTCCTTAATCGATTAGTATCCTACTTGTGTTAATACTCGTCCGTTACAATTATCCCAGCCACAAGTTATAAATAAGCCATCATTACCCATAGTGAATAAAGCTATAGACGAAGCCTGATCAAGTCATTCAACACTCAAATCTTCACTGTCTTTTGCCCTTTCTTCTTTTTGTCTCAAAAATTAAAAATGTCGCTGCTTCATCTGATTCTCAAAATCGTGACTATGATAAAGGAGTATATGAGTCTGATTCCCCACCGGTATATAGTTCTAAATCCTCTGAGACACCTGAAACCCCTAAATACCATGAGGCTCTTAGAACTACACCAAACCCTATTCCAGCCCCAAAACTCCGTCGTGTCAAGGTTCTCGCACGAAAATATGTGGCTTCAGGGTCACGAGCAAAGTTCTTCGAAGATTTATTATAGGCTGAAGAAGAACCTAAACCTGATTCATCCAGTGAAATCATTTAAATCAGCACAAGAGGACGATGCACCTGGTTCGTCAAGTGCTGAGAAAGGTAATACTGATGTTACCTCTGTGTTAAATTCTGAAAATAGATTTGTGCTGGTTGGGTCTGTGGTGGATGTGGAAGTGCCAAGAAGGCCAAGAAAAACTGGGAAAATTAGTGAGAATGAGGGAGATGCAGGTGTGAGGGGTTTTGGGAAGGATGGTTCCATACTCAGTATTTGTGGCCCCATTCCTGATAATCTTAAAGATGATGTCGTAGTTTTAGGGAGAACTAATGAAGTAGATGATGCTGCTACTGGATTAGAACAACTTATGAAGGAGATAGATGATCGTGTTTCTTCTGGGGAAGAAACATTGGCTGAGAGACTTAAGAAACTAGGGGACTCATACAACCCCAAGAAGAGCAGGACTCCTAAGTTCATCAAGTCTAAGGCCTCAAAGAAAAGGAAAACGGATGAGTCTGTTGGTGTACCTGTTCCAAGGGTACGAGCTACGAGAAATACTGTTTGTGAAGAAGATGAAAAGATGGAAAAAGCTCTTCAAGAGAGCAAAAGAAAGAGAACTGAGAAAGGGAAAGCGAAAGTAGGGGAGCATGTTGAGGCTATTGTTGTTTATGAGATGTTGGACCTGGTCCAACAGAATGAAGAGGTTACTCCAGTGGTGGTTAAGACACCCAAAGCAAAATTGACTAAGACTTCCTCAAAGAAGTCAGCACCTATGTCTGCTACCACCGTGGGTACATCTACAAGGACACGGTCCAAGGTAAAGTCGAAGAAGAAAGTTCAGATTGTTGAGAAAGATAATGATCCTGATTGGAGTGGTGATGATGAGAAGGAGGTTGGAGAAGTGTCGATGGACAGAGTTGCCATGTTTGGCAAGCGACATATTTTGAAGGGAAAATTGCTGAAAGACCTGGAGGAGCCGGGTATGAGGTACTTAGTGGATTTTCTGGCAGCTCAAGGCTAGAAGGACATGGTCCTTCGCCTGGAGGGCAGGATAGTCAGAAATGAAGTAGTTGAATTCATGGGGAATGCAACTGTGATTGGAGGAAGGGTTACATCATTTGTTAGGGGAGTTGAAGTCATTTTTGACGCACAAGAACTGGGAGTCATTCTAGACATTTCATCTGAGGGATATGATGATTATACAAGGTAGAGATTGCCTTGCTTGGATGGAATGGCCTCAGCACTTACCATCACTAGATTCTTTTGTGACAATGAAGAAGAGCCTAAGCCCAGGGCAGTGTACAAAAGTGAGATGAAGCCTGAACACATGTTGTTCTTTGAGTTTGTGATTAAATTTCTGCTGCCAAGACAAGAGCGCAGGCAAATTGCCAACTATATGGATCTAACGCTCATGGAATGCTTATATAGAGGCAAGCAGATCAATTGGCCATCTTTGATCATCCAGATTTTGGACAGGGTGGTAAATGGCACCAAGGCCCATGCGATTCCTTATAGATTTATACTTAGTGCTGTTCTGGGTCATTTTGGAGTTCCCACAAAGAAGGCTGAAATGGCTATTCCTAAGGATTTCTTTGGGAAGGACACTTTGTTGTCTTGTGATTACACTGTCAGTGCCCCGGCAGATGAACCTGGTTCATCTCGGAAGCAACCGGTTAACAGCAAGGTCGGTACGCTGGTGCAAGAAAGTGAGCAAAAGGATATGGAGATCTGTCGCTTGAAGACTCGCTTAGTTGAGGTAGAAGGTGAGTGTGACGCTCTCAAAGCTGAGTTAGCCAAGGAAAAAGAGAAAAATGAGGGTGTCTTACACCAAATGTTGTCTCTTCTCAAAACCAAGAGTCCTGCCTCGTCTGCACCACCCCAAACGTAGGAATTTCCAGAACTACCCACTCCTATCCTATAAAGTGCCCAGTTCGGGACTGTGTTTAGTTGTTTGTTTCAGTTTTTTTCTGTCTTACTCATGTTTTGATTGTCTTTGTTTTAATCTGTTTTGGTGTTGATAAACCATGTTAATTAAATGAA
The DNA here is from genome assembly GCA_005239495.1 of Nicotiana undulata. Lineage (NCBI taxonomy): Eukaryota > Viridiplantae > Streptophyta > Magnoliopsida > Solanales > Solanaceae > Nicotiana > Nicotiana undulata. The sequence continues at coordinate 11,377 of ML295912.1, read as the reverse complement.
AGCTTGGTCTTTTGTAAATGTCTCTATTTATGATTTAGCTTACATTTATGGTTTCTTGTGTTGATTAATCATGTTTGCACCTGCAGTTGCCTAAATTGGCCATGAGTAAGAATTAATTACTGGTAAGTATCACTTTGCAACTTTTCGATGATGCCAAAAGGGGGAAGATGTGTCTAGTTATTGGTTTCAATTTTGACAAATTTTTGAAGTGATATTTATAACCTAATGAACCTGGTTCTTGATGATTAATGCTCACAAAAATACAAAGTGTTGGATGTGTATACAGAATAAATGCACAGAGTTTGTCATCATCAAAAAGGGGGAATTTGTTGGCCCATGTCACTGAATGGGTTTTGAAGATTGACAACACGTGTCCAGTTGAACCAGGTCCATCATAGCACACACTTCTGTATGAAGCAGTTGGATCGCAAATAGTACAAGTCTAGGAGATATTAGTGTTTACTAAATGTCAAAGAACTAAGAGAATGTCTCTGAATACGAAAAGATTGCAAATTGGTAGAAAAGATAAAATTTGATTTCAGTTAGGACAAGAATAGAGGAAGGAAGTTGAGTTACAATCAAACTTGTCTACCAAGGAAGAGTTGGATCAGAATTGTATCATGGACTCAACAAACGGCCTCAATAAATAATCAAAGTATTACGGCTGAAAGTGGTGACGCACAAGTAANTAGAGTTAGCTTGTATTCTGTAGAAATTAGCTAGAGGCTAGTTGATACAAAGAGGATTAGAGTTAGTCCTAGGATTAAAAAAAAGTTTATTTTGTAAGTCCGTTTTGGCTCAGTGTCTAGTGAAGAGTTTGAAAAAATCCTACTGAGGAGTAGGTCGTGGGTTTTTCACCTTTTGAGCCAGGTGTTTTCCACGTAAAAATCCCTGTGTCTTTACTATTACTGTTTAATTATTCCGCAAACTGTAGTAAGTAGTAGATTAAGAAGAACCAGGTTCTTCCAATTAGACAACACTCGAAAATTGGGTACGGCACAATTAACTTATAATATTGTGTAGTATTGAAGTCTAAAACATCAATAAGGTTTTGCTGAAGGTTTCGCCGATGAAGGGTATTATGAGATTCGGGAAGAAGGGCAAGTTGAGCCCGAGGTTCATAGGTCCTTTCGAGGTATTGAGGCGAGTTGGAGAGGTTGCTTATGAGCTTGCCTTACCTCCCAGCTTATCAGAAGTCCATCCGGTATTCCATGTATCCATGCTTCGGAGATATCGAGCCGACTTCTCTCACGTGGTCGATTTCAGCACTATTCAGTTAGATGAGAGATTGGGATACGAGGAGGAGCCAATTCCTATTGTTGATAGACAGGATTGCCAGTTGAGATCCAAGAGAGTTTCTGCCGTAAAGGTCCAGTGGAGGGGCCAACTGGTTGAGGAGGCAACTTGGGAGTCTGAGGAGGACATGCAGAGCAGATATCCGCACTTATTCAGCACTTCAGGTATGATTCTAGACCCGTTCGAGGACGAGCGTTTGTTTAAGAGATGGTGAATGTAACGACCCGACCGATTGTTTTGCGTATTCGGACCCCGCCCCCTGAATAAGAATTTCCGTAGCGATTTATCATGATTTGTGACTTGCGGGGATGGGCGTTTCGAGATTCGGAAGTGTTTAGGATGGTATAGGAACACTTAGTTCCTTGAGGTTGGCCTTTTTGGTCAAGTTTGACTTCGGTCAACATTTTGAGTAAACAACCTCGGAATCATGTTTCGACGATTCCAGTAGCTTCGTATGATAATTTCGAACTTGTGCGTATGTGCAGAATGGGTTTTGGATGACCCGGGAGCGTTTCGATGCCAAATAGCGAAATAGAGTTTCCTTAAGTTCATAATTTGGTTTGGGACGTGCTTTTGTGTTATCGAAGTCCGAACGGAATTTCGAGACCGGGAATAGTTCCATTATGTCATTTATGACTTGCTTGCATTCTCCGGCTGTGCAAACATGTCGGGGATGTAGTTCATACGCTTTGGATGATTGAAAGCACTATGATCATCTCAAACTCTCTTGTGTATGTCTTGACGGTAGTCACCCATTTGCAAATGCTCGGTGAGCCAAAGCTGGAGCAGCAGGTTGCAACCCTCAAAATGTTTCGCTCCTCGTTGACAATTCTCCAAGGCTCGGTATATGTCGGCAACGATCATAGGTTTGATGCTGAAATCCTGCCCATCAAAGTCTTGGTAACCATAGCCAATCTGGTGTGGATTCTCCCCTGCTTTGTCGGGAAGACCATCAGTCCCAAAAAGAAGAATATGAAGACGAATACCCGGCGGTGAATGTGTCCTAGAGAGGTTAGGGCGAATTCTTCCAGATATGTGTAGCAAGACTGACTACGACGATACCTCTCGTACAAGTAGTCAAAAGGGATGTACGAGTCTTTCAAGCAGACTAAGTCTGGATTCTTCTTGAGTCCCATTATCTTGAGAAAACCCCGGACTGTTTGGTTTTCAGGCATCAATAACCATTGAGATTCCCAAGGCAAACCAGCTAAACCCCTTATCTCCTCTAACATCGGTGTCATCTCATTGTTCCCAAATCGAAAAACCGATTGATTACAGTCCTAGAATAAGGTGGCAGTCTCTATCACCATGTTATTAGGCTGAATGTCCAAGAGAGAGGGAAGGTTTCCCAGGTGTTTTCTTACTACTATTTTGTCGCTTGAGTGCAAGTCTTCCCACCAATTCAGATGTTTTGGGTGGATGTTGGTGACCATGCCGAATCTGGGGACCTCATGCCTCATTTCTGCAAAATAAATAGGTTAGGCCCTTACCCCCACCAGACTCGACTATTTAACATCAATAGTTAGCATGAGCATTTAAGTTCTCCAAATATATGCACAAAACGTGAAGGAGTCCTTTTGGGTTCCAGGGAAACCCAATGGAATTTGGACAAGGCTATCTTAAAGGCCATTGTGCGGACAAGACGTTAGCCTGGCTAGGTTTGACCATGATGCATGCAACATACAATAGTGTAAGGTTTCTATTGTAGTTTTAGACTGGTACCCTTGAGTGGACAACTCAAGGGGGAAGGCACGGAACTGTCGACTGCACCGCTGATCAACTAGTTTTACCGCAAATACGCCTTTCCGAATTTAGGGGGTGATAATATTGGAATAGCGCAACCACTCATTGTAAACATTGCTATAGGATTTTGTTTTGCACAAGTGGAATTTGAATATGGAGCATGATATGCAATAAATAGAATTTAAACAAATAGGCTTGTATTTTCACGTTGATTAAAGAGGTAAAGAAAAGAAATACAACAGTTATAATGGAAAGCAATTACAAAGAAAACATGAAGATATGTCAGTTTCGTTCAGGTGAAATAAATACTTGTAAAAAGTAAACAGTTAACAACATATAACAGGGGAATAGGAAAAAGTGTAAGCATTTAAATAAGAATTAAAAGTCCTTATTCACAAAGCAACTTTTAATGGTATAAGCCTAGGGAAATTCCCCAGCAGAGTCGCCATGTTGTCGCGCCCCCTTTTTCTATCGCACGGGTTAGGTACGGAGAGATCGGGTTTTATGATATTTTGGACAACTCCTTAAAGGAAAAGGGTTTAAGGAAGAGTCGACACCTAACGATTTTTATGGTGCGTTAGGGCACCTAGAGTTGATAACTCATAATCTAGTTTGCATTACCAAAGATTGGGTAAGGGCTTGAAATTATCCCAAGGGGAAGGTGTTAGCCACCCCTCAAGATCCACAACTGTGGGTCCCAGCCAAGAATTTTTGTAAATTTAGACGGTGAACAAGTAGCAAGTAAGGTTCATATAAGAGGGGATTTCACACAAGTGTGAAAATCTTTAAAGGTTTGAAAAAAAAACATTAGAATAAACATTTGAAAAGAACTTTCCTAGGCTTAAAGTAATACAGATCACATAAATGCAATACCCGGTATGTCACGCCTCTAAGAGGGGCTACACGTGGTATTAGCACACCGGTCATCATATCTGCATTCTACCCTTCCCACCCTGTAAAGGTTATTTAAAGCGCGTGTGTTGGTCACAAATGCTTATTGCGTGCTATTACCCGTCCCATCCTATCAGTCCTGGAGGGTGTTTAGGACTACTATTCTTACAAGGCAAGTACTAGGCTGACCCTTAGGTTTAAAGGATAAACTCTAAGCGACATGCAATAACAGTTAGGACTACATATAGAGGAAGAATACTAAAGCAAATATGGGCTCATAAATCCCTCCACAGGTTGTATACGTAAATAGCACGACTCAAGCACATCAAGGAGTCTTAAGGAAAGAGTTTAAAATAGAGGTTTTAAGTTTGAAAACAATAGGCTTAGGAACTTTGCTTTTCAGAAAATAAGGCAAGAAGTCGATTAAAACAGAGCAGCTTAAAGAAGAAGAATTGAATGGAAAAATCCAGTAATTCAAAGGTAATAGCAGGATTAAAAATGTACAACAGTTTTGATGGAGTTTCAAATAAACAGATTAATAACCTTTAGAAAACCAATAACCAGAAGCAAAAAAAGATTTGAATGTAAAACTGAGTAGTTTAAAAAAGGGGTGACTTACTTTGAAATCAGTGATTCAAAAATAAAACAGGAACCATTAGTTTAAAGGAGTTTTAGCAAAAGAGAGTGAGTGCACAGAGTACAATAATTAAAAGATGGAGCAAGGGTTTAAGGAAAACAGAATGATCTTGTAAAAGGGGGGGATTTGTTTTTTTTTTAAAATCTATTGATTGCTGAGCATGAAGGAGTAAAAGAAATAATGACACACAACGAGGTTCTCAGGAAAAGGCTGATTAGTTTTACAGGACACAAAACGGTTGATTGTGTTTTAATAAGTATTGGGCCTAAGGTTTGCCTAGGCGTCGTACACATTGCCTATTTAGTTTTGAAATGTGAGCATGCATACTTTAGTCCTGATTTTAAAGATATGCGGAAAAAAATACATTTGCAGAAAAGCGTTTTAAAACCTTTAACCATATTTTAACGAGATTACTAGATTAGAACATTAACTAGGCGTTTAACAGGGCGCAATGGAGAACATGCACTTTGAAAGTAAAGTCCTAAAGAGCAAGATATCTAATGCACACATGAATAAGTAGAATCCTAGAGGCATGTCTTCTACATGCAATGCTTGTGAGGATGCAGCAGCAGTAACATTATGCCAGTTTTATTACTTGGTTATAATTATTAATTGTGAGCAGGCTTATAAAATGACATGAATATAACAGTTATGCTGAAATAAGAACCTAGACATGATTTCTAATGCATGGTATGCATGTCCTAAGCATGCTACTATTACACACATAGGTAAGTAAAATCCTATAGTCATGTTTTCTACCCATACTATACTAAACATGCATAGTCCCCTCCCACATTCACTATCCAGCCCCAATTATTCGTTTGCAAATTATTACATGCCAATAATAATAAATTACACTAATGAAATGAAAAAGGTAAGAAGCTACTTCTATAGGGAGACTTCAATCAGGCCCAATCTGCCAGCCTCACGCCTTTCGAGTTTCACAACCTTACATGGCCTGGGTGCGGCAAAGTTCCCTAGGGCCCAAAATGGGTCCCTGGCCAATACCAGCACCCAAGCAAAATTGCCAAGATTTTAACAAAGTGCAGTGTGGAATTACCAGCCTTGTGTGTCAATGTTCAATGAGTACTCAGGGGTACTCAAGGCAATGCTCACACGAAGGGGGTAAGACCTAATTTCTAAGAGTAATGGGAAGTGCTTATAGTTTAAAAAAGTGTTGATTTTGAAAGAGTTCTGAAATAACAGTTTTGAAAATAAATTTAGAGGATAAGGAAGAGTTTTGTAAAAACAGTTTGCAAAGAAAGGGAGATGCAATGCAGCCACAGTCCAGCAGGTAGAGAATTCAGGAAAAGAACAAACACAAACAAGGATAGGGAGTTGGGGACAAGTAATTCACATGTTAGTAGTAGAATGGGGGTTAGAGATTCACATAGTTATCACATAGTTGTCACAGAGCATCATAGATTAACAGGATCAGAATTATATAGCATTTAAAAATCAGATGGAGGGACATAGGTTGCAGCATGAGAGGCTAAATAGGGGGTGAGAGCATGTGACAGTAGTCATGTTGAGATAAGAAACATTAACCCATAGACAAATAGGCATACTAGTGACATAAGTCTCACATAGAGTCACACAAGAGGAACAAAAGACATATTAGACTGATAGGAAAGGAGGAATAACAGGGACATGCTAATTACACCAGACTCAAACAATTATAGAGAATCACATGAGGAAAGCAGAGTACTTATTAGACTAACAAAAGAGAAAAGACATTACAGAATCATGCTAATTACATGGTAGGCAGTAGAACCACATAAAACACCAATGGAACAATAGGTATATAACCAAGAACTGAAGCATATTGTGTAGAGACACTATAAAATTAACTTTGAGACATACCAGTCGATTGATATAGAATAGCAAGGTGAAAAAAGATAGAACAACAACAGCAGTATGCAGAACAAAGGAGCAACAGAGCAGTAATTTGCAGAAGCAAAAGAGCACCAAGGATTACTCAGTGTATTTGTGTGTGATATCAGTGCTCTCAATATCCGTGTGTGCTATCAGTGTCAGTGTGTTTTGCAAAGAGAGGTGGCGGAGTATATATAGTTTTTTTTTCGAAAACGAGTAGTAGCCTAAGGTAAGGAATAACAATTCAACTAATTATGGAAGTAAAGTTGAGTCAGAATCCATCAAAGACATGGACTTACCTTTAATTAGGGAGTCCTCATTCAAACGACACAATTAGTATCAGATAAGGAAAGAATCAATGTATAAACATGGCCTTTTACCATAACAGGAGTAGTAAAGCATATAGCAAGTAATTAAGTCTAGGTACATAACATAGTAATTAGGGAGGGTATAAGTTAATCAATCAGCAACACATTTGTGCCCATAAATAGGTACAATCTAGTTATATCAATCCCAAAAATCACTGATGGAATCAAAATCATAGGGGGTTCAGTGCTAATCAAGGAAAATATCACACAGACAAGGAAATAATTCAAAATTAGTACAAAATACGAAGAACTACACTGAATCACCTATTTATGGAAGACATCACAAGTCTGAGGAATTTACACAAGGAATCAATATAAGTCATTAGGTGAGTAGTCAATAAGGCAAATAGTCAGACGTTCAAACATAGTCATTGAACAAAACAACATTAATAGAACACTAGAAGATTAAGAATCATAACAACAAATTAAACGAAGAGTCACAAAGAACAAGCAGACACTTTTGTAGGAAACGAATACACATAGCCAAGTAATAAAGGACGACCTAGCATAATAGTTCAGACAACAAGAAAATCATAAGATACTCGTTCAAACACAGTAAAGATGGCTTGAAATCAAAGAAGAATAATTTTAGAAACAGGGCTAAGAAACCCTAATTTTGAAGTTGTTAAAAACGGAAATTTTCAGAGAAAATAAATATAGAACAGCTTCGTAACATTGTAGATATCGAACAGATCTTAAAAGAAAAACTAAAATATAGGAGATTAGGGTTTCGTGAGATACCAGAGAGAGAAGTAAGGGAACCTGACTGTGAAACTCAGGACAATGATGTTTAGAGCACCATCGAGTCAAAACCCATCGGAGAAAGGCCGGAAACAACCCCAGGCAGAGCTTCCACTGGTGGTCCGGCATGGTTGGAATCCATGAAGGTCTTAAAGACGGAGAGGATCAGAGAGATAAGGCTTCAAGGCGGCTGGTGGTCGAATGGGGTGAGGCTGGAGGTGGCCGGGGAGACGGTGAAGGCCATCGGAGAAGAAGAACCCAGAAGGTTCTAGAGAGAGACGAGGAGAGGAAGAGACGGGTAGAGAAAGAGAGTTGGTCTTGAGAGAATGAGACGGGG
>ML295910.1:0-30188 GCA_005239495.1 Nicotiana undulata | reverse complement strand
GTAGCTCTGGGACGCCCTCGTCCCCTACCTCGAGCAGGTTCTCTACCCCTGCCTCTACCCCGACCTTGGGCAGCCGGGGCAGGGGTCTCTCCCGGACCAGGAACATCGGATGAATGCGTCCTCACCATTTGTGAGAGAATAGAAGAATAAGTTTGAGTACATCATAGATTGCACGACAGGATATGAATAAAGGGAAGTTTCCTAACACCCCATATCCTCCTGAAGATAAGTACAGACGTCTCTGTACCGATCCCCAAGACTCTACTGGGCCTGCCCGTGACTCGTGAGACTTACGTGAACCTAGGGCTTTGATACCACGTTGTCACGACCCAAATCCTAATTTAGTTCGCGATGGCGCCCAACAACGGGGTTAGGCAAGCCAATATAGAATCACTAGATGAAATCCCCTTTCCCGTCTAATCTAAACATGTTGGAAATTTCCAATTTTAAACAATTAACAAAATGCTAGCATAATACGACCTAAAAATCATAAAAATAAGAAGGCACAGGGCCAAACCGAAGCACATATATAGATACACAGCCCCAAACCAAAAATACAAACTGCGTGTGTGCCAGGAACTAGTGTCACGAGTGTCACGGGAAACTACTGAATATACAATGACTACAATATATACAGAGTCTCAGTCTGAATGAAATGGACAGAGAATATAACAAAAGAACTCCAGGGTGCTGCTAGGAAGTCGCCGGGAAAGCAACTCACCGTGAAGTATGATTACGCTATCACTATCTAGCACCGGCCTGATAATCAGACGTACCAGTCTCCGGACCTGTACAGTCAAATACAGAAAAGAAAAGAAAGTGCAGCATGAGTACATATTAAATAAATATGTACCCAGTGAGTATCCCGCCTAAACTCGAAGAAGTAGTGACGAGAGGTCGACTCGATACTCACTAAGGTCCAACAGTAATAACATATGATAGAATATAATGAAATACAGTAGGCATGTCAGAGAAATAAGCAACAAGTATATATATCAAGAGCAGAAATCCAAACAACTGTTGAACTAAATAATAAAGCACTTTCAAGGGTAAGACAACCGAACGAAACAATAATCACAAATTCTTAGATCTGCCCTGGCGTACGGCCCGCTCCCATAAAGTTCCTTCTAAACTCGCCGTGGCGTACGACCCGATCCCATATGTATATCACAATTATTCCTCAACACTGGTGTTGCGTACGACCCGATCCCATATATTTCAAATATTCCTCAACACTGTCGTGGCGTACGGCCCGATCCCATATATATTACAATTTCTTTTCAACTCTGCCGTGGTGTACGGCCCGATCCCATATATGTCAAACACTTTTCAACTCTGCCGTGGCGTACGACCCGATCCCATATAGACATAATCACTCTCAAACTTGTCGTGGCGTACGGCCCGATCCCATATATATTACAATTTCTTTTCAACTCTGCCGTGGCGTACGACCCGATCCCATATATATTACAATTTCTTTTCAACTCTGCCGTGGCGTACGACCCGATCCCATATATATTACAATTTCTTTTCAACTCTGCCGTGGCGTACGACCCGATCCCATATATATTACAATTTCTTTTCAACTCTGCCGTGGTGTACGGCCCGATCCCAATATCTTACAATACTTACTTTCCATAACAAATTCCTTGCCATTCAATAATTTTCCATAAAGCCTCAGAGGAACAATTCTTGAAGGAATCAATTACCTGGAGTCTAAGGATCATAATTATGCATGTCCTTGCTAGAAATCATGGCAAAAATGAGAAATTCATAATTTCCCAAAATCCCAAAATTTCTATCAATTTCTTTGAATTTTTAGGATAATTGGAAGGGAATTTCATTAGGAATTGATGTTTAAATCATGAAACTAAGGAATTAACTTACCTTGATGACAATGGTGGAACACCCTTTGAAAATGCTCTCAACACCTTGAGGAGGAAGATGAGAATGGAGGAAAAATGGGCTGGGTCCCGAATTACAATACATTGTCCAGTTGCTTTTACTATGCGATCGCAGCTGGGCCAGTGCGTTCGCACAGGGCAATTGCCCAGGACCCTCANGGGGGGGTAGGGGGTAGGCAGCTTGTGCGATCGTGGGGGTGAGGGCTGCGATCGCGGAGAACAAAGGGCCCAGCCAAGGCATACCCTGTGCAATCGCAGATAGATCTGTGCGATCGCACATGTCATTCTCCCACCCCAGGTGCAACCTCTAGTGCGATCGCAGCTGATTGCCTGCAAACGCACTGAAGAAAACCAGACAACAAAATTCTTGTGTGTTTTGGAATTAACTCCGAGGGGTCCGAAACTCACCTGAGCCCCTCGGGACCCCGTTCAAAGACACCAACAAGTCTGTATTCATGATACAGACTCGCTCGAACTTCCGGAACATGTAAAACAACAACGAAACTCAAAATTCAACCCCAAAACCAAATTGAATCAACTTAAGAACTTAAGAATTCCAGAATTCACTTCATTGCACCGAACGGGTCTATACTACTCGGAATGACTTCAAATTTTGCAGACAAGTCATAAATGACATAACGGAACTATTCCCGGTCTGAGAATTGCATTCGGACCTCGATAGCATAAAATCACATTCCAAACCAAATTTCAAATTCTATGAGATTTATCAAAACGTCTTTAACTCTAATTTCCCATTTTGATCCGAAACCCGTCAAATCAAGCCCGTTTATTACCCAATTTCACAGATAACTTCAATAACACATATTGAACCTGTTACGGGCTCCAAAACCATAATACAGACCCGACAACACAGGTTTCACATCAAGGTTCATTTTCATAAGCCTTTATTATTTACAGAAAATAATTTTCTTTAAAAATTCATTTCTCGGACTTGGGTCCTCGGAATTCGATTCCGGGCATACGCCCAAGTCCCATATTTTCCTACGGACCTTCCGGGACCGTCAGATCATGGATCCGAGTCCGTTCACCAAAAATATTACCAAAGTCAACTTTATTCAATTAATTATCATAAATTCAACTCTTTATCAAGTTTCCACATAAAGGCTTCCCGGCTACGCGCCCATGCTGCGCACGCACATCCAGGTGAGATTGACAGAGGCTTTTGGGGCCTCGAAACACAGTCATAATTAAATTTACATAAGATGACCTTTTGGGTCATCACAATCTCCCCCTCTAAAACAAACGTTTGTCCTCGAACGGACGTAGCATCGTATCTAAAGTGCTGAATAGATGTTGATACCTGCTCCGCATGTCCTCCCCGGTCTCACAGGTCGCCTCATTGACTGGTTGGCCCTTCCACTGGACCTTTACGGCAGAAACTCTTTTAGATCTCATTTGGCAGTCCTGCCTATCAATAATAGCAACTGGATCCTCCTCGAAGCCCAACTTTTCATCTAACGGAATAGTGTTGTAATCAACCACATGCGAAAAATCGGCTTGATACCTCAGAAACATGGATACGTGAAAGACTGGATGAACTCCTGATAAGGCTGGAGGTAAAGCAAGCTCATAAGCAACCTCTCCGATTCGCCTCAATACCTCGAAAAGGCCTATAAACCTGGGACTCAACTTGCCTTTCTTCCCAAATCTCATAATGCCCTTCATCGGCAAAACCTTCAACATAACCTTATCTCCCTCCATGAATTCTACATCACGTGCCCGCTGGTCTGCGTAACTCTTATGTCTGGGATGTGATGTGCGGAGCCTCTCCTGAATAATCTTCACCCTCTCCAAAGCATCTCTCACCAGATCTATGCCATATAGCTTGGCCTCACTAGGCTCAAACCACCCAATCGAAGAACGACATCGCCGGCCATATAAAGCCTCGAATGGAGCCATCTCGATGCTGGACTGATAGCTATTGTTGTATGCAAACTCCACCAAAGGTAAGAACTGGTCCCACTGACCTCCAAAGTCAATCACACAAGCCCTGAGCATATCCTCCAAAATCTGAACTGTACGCTCTGACTGTCCATCAGTCTGAGGGTGAAATGCTGAACTGAGGTCTATCTGAGTACCCATCTCGCTGTGCAAAGCTCTCCAGAAGTGCGAAGTGAACTGAGGACCTCGATCTGATATAATAGACACTGGCACCCCATGCAATCGGACAATCTCTCGAATGTAAATCTGAGCCAGCCTCTCTATCGTATAAGTAGTAGCCACAGGAATGAAATGCGCCGATTTAGTCAATCTATCCACAATGACCCAAACTGCGTCAACCTTCCGCAAACTCTGAGGCAACCCAACTACGAAGTCCATGGTGATGCGCTCCCATTTCCACTGAGGAATGGGCATCTGCTGAAACAATCCCCCTGGCCTCTGGTGCTTGTATTTAACCTGCTGACAATTAAGACACCTGGCCACATACTGAATAATGTCTTTCTTCATCCGCCTCCACCAGCAATGCTGCTTCAAATCACGATACATCTTCGTCTCTCTTGGATGAATAGAATACCGAGAACTATGCGCCTCTGCTAGAATTCTTTTCCTCATGCCATAGATATTAGGAACACATAAACGGCCCTGGAGCCTCAAAACACCATCCTCGCCCAAAGTAACCTCTTTGGTCCTGCCCTGGACCACCGTATCCCGAAGCTCTGCAAGGCATGGATCATTAAACTGCCGAGCCTTAATCTCCCCCAACAATGAAGTCTGAGCAACTACTTGAGCCAAAACTCGATGAGGCTCCGAAAGGTCCAATCTCACAACGCGATTGGCCAAGGACTGAATGTCTAAGGCTAAAGGCCTCTCCTCGGCTATAATTTAGGCCAAACTACCCATACTCGCTGCTCTCCTACTCAAAGCATCCGCTACTACATTCGCCTTGCCCGGGTGGTACAAAATAGTAAGATCATAGTCCTTTAACAACTCAAGCCACCTCCGGTGCCTCAAATTAAGGTCCCTTTGCTTAAGCAAGTACTGAAAACTACGGTGATCAATGTAGACCTCACAAGATACACCATACAAGTAATGCCGCCATATCTTTAACGCATGAACAATCGTCGCCAACTCCAAGTCGTGTACAGGATAATTCTTCTCATGAACCTTCAGCTATGGTGAAGCATAATCAATAACCCTACCATTCTGCATCAACACACATCCTAACCTGACGCGTGAAGCGTCGCAATATATAGTATACATCCTGACTCATAAGGTAATGATAGAACTGGTGCGGAAGTCAATGCTGCCTTGCGCTTCTGAAAGCTCACCTCACAATCGTCTGACCATCGAAACGGGGCATTCTTCTGAGTTAACCTGGTCAGTGGAGCTGTAATAGAGTAGAACCCCTCCACAAATCGACGGTAATAGCCTGCTAAACCCAGAAAACTCCTGATCTCTGAAGCTGAAGTAGGACGCTGCCAACTCTGAACTGCCTCAATCTTCTGTAGATCAACCTTGATACCCTCGCCGGACACCACGTGCCCCAAAAATGCCACCGACTCCAACCAGAACTCGCACTTGGAGAACTTAGTATATAGCTTCTGCTCTCGCAAGGTCTAAAGCACGACTCTCAAATGCTGCTAGTGCTCACCAAGGCTCCGTGAGTAGATCAGTATATCATAAATGAAACCAATAAGGAAGGAGTCGATAAACGGCCTGAACACCCAATTCATCAAGTCCATAAATATTGCTGGGGCATTGGTCAAGCCAAAGGACATCACTAAGAACTCATAATGGCCATATCTAGTACGAAATGCAGTCTTCAGAACATCAGAAGCCCGAATCTTCAACTAGTGATAACCCAATCTCAGATCAATCTTAGAAACACACAAGCACCCTGCAATTGATCAAACAAATCATCAATGCGCGGCAGAGGATACTTATTTTTGATGGTCACTTTATTTAGCTAGCGATAGTCAATGCACATCAACATAGACCCATCCTTCTTCTTCACAAATAAGACTGGAGCACCCCACAGCGACACACTCGGCCTAATGAACCCCCTGGCCAACAACTCCTCAAGTTTCTCCTTCAACTCCTTTAGCTCCTTAGGAGCCATACGATAAGGGGGAATTGAAATAGGCTGAGTATCTGGAGCCAAATCAATACAGAATTCAATATCTCGATCTGGACGCATGCCTGGAAGATCTGAAGGAAACACATCCAGAAACTCTCGAACAACAGGCACCGAATCAATGGTAGGAGACTTGGCGGTGGTGTCCCGCACATAAGCAAGGTAAGCCAAATAACCCTTCTCGACCATATGCTGAGCCTTTATGAAGGAAATGACCCGGCTGGAGGCACTAACTGAAGAACCCCTCCACTCAAGCCTAGGCGAGTCAGCATGGCTAAAGTGACTGTCTTGGCATGGCAATCTAACACAACATGATAAGGAGATAGCCAATCCATGCCTAGGATAACCTAAAAATCAATCATATTCAGCAATAAAAGATCTACTCTGGTATCGAAACCGCAGAAAGTGATCACACAAGACCGGTAGACTCGGTCTACCACCACAGAATCGCCCACAGGAGTGGACACATATATAGGAGAACCCAAGGACTCACGAGGGATATCCAGGAAATGAGAAAATAGTACGGAAACATATGAATACGTGGATCCTGTATCAAATAGTACCAAAGCCTCCCTACCACATACTGAGATAATACCTGTGATTACGGCGTCTAAGGCCACTGCATCTGATCTGGCCGGAATGGCATAAAATCTGGCTGAGGCTCCTGAAGGCTGAACTCCCCCGGAGTGAACAGGAACTAACAGACCTCCTCCTGGCTGGCCTCCCCTTCTAGGATGACCCCTGCTGACCTGTCCTCCACTTCGAGGTGGTCGGACTGCTGGTGCTAAACTCCTAGGCTGATAACTCTGATGCAATGCCTTGCCCCGATACCTGGGACAATACCTCTACATATGACCCGACCCCCCACACTCGAAACAACCTCCTGGTGCTACAGCCCGCTGCCCGAAAGAGGAAGAACCCTGAATAGGCGGAGGGAGGCATGAACCCTCCGGTAAGGCACTGAAATAGGAACTGGAGGATCTCTGATGACTGGGATAACTGCTGGGTGCACCCTGGATGGCTGGTGGATGGTAAGAGAACTCTGGCATGGCACTAAACTAAGGCCTCGCTGAAATACCCCTGGGAGGTAGTGGAGGTGCTGAATATGAAGGCCTACTGAATTGGCCGCCTCCGAACTGACCTCTACCCCTAGCTGGAGCACCCCTGTGAACCTGGCCCTCTTGTCTTGCTGAACCTACTGACCTAGCTGACTCTGCTCCCTGCTCCTCGTACGGTAACCCTCAATCCGTCGAGCTATCTCAACTACAAGCTGGTATGGGGTACTCATCTCTACCTCTCTGTCCATAGAGGCCCTAATACCTGGATGAAATACTTCCACAAACCGCCGCACACTCTCGGTATCAGTAGGCAATATCATAAGGGCATGGCAAGATAACTCAGAAAATATAGCCTCATAATCGACCACTGACATCTGCCCCTGCTCTAGTCGCTCAAACTGACCCCGTAGCTCCTCCCTCTCAGAAGGTGGAATGTATCTGTCTAGAAATAGTTGAACGAACTTATCCCAAGTGACAAGAGGAGAATCTGCTGGCCTGCTGAGAATATATGACTACCACCACCTGCGAGCTCTGCCCTCTAACTGAAATGTGGTGAAATCCACTCCATGGGACTCCAAAATCCTCATGTTGTGCAGTCTGTCCCTGCACCTATCAATAAAATCCTGAGCATCCTCTCCCCCCTCACCCCCGAAAACTGGAGGGTGAAGTCGGGTCCATCTATCCAACATCTTTTGCTGGTCAGCCTCTGCAACTGGCCTTGGCTCTAGGGTTGCTATTACGGGCTGAACCCCTCCCACGGGCGGTGTGCCCGGGGTATGACGTGCTACTGCTTCTTGACCTGTGGCCTGAGCGGTAGGGCTCTGGACTCCCTCTCCCGCCTGAGAAGTAGCAGGGTCGGCTGGAAATAAACCAGCATGAGACATAGTGTCCATGCATCTCAGCATACGACCCATGAAATCCACTGGAGCAGGTGGTACTGGAGGCACCTCATCCTGCTCCTCCACAATAAGGTCCTCTGGTGGTGCCACTGGTGTAGCTCAAGGATGCCCTCGTCCCCTTCCTCGAGCAGGTGCTCTACCCCTTCCTCTACCCCGACCTTGGGCAGCCGGGGCAGCGGTCTCTCCCGGACCAGGAACATCGGATGCACGCGTCCTCACCATCTGTGAGAGAATAGAAGAATAAGTTTGAGTACATCATTGATTGCACGACAGGATATGAATAAAGGGAAGTTTCCTAACACCCCACAGCCTCCTGAAGATAAGTACAGACGTCTCTGTACCGATCCGCAAGACTCTACTGGGCCTACCCGTGATTCGTGAGACTTACGTGAACCTAGGGCTCGATACCAGGTTGTCACTACCCAAATCCTAATTTAGGTCGATGGCACCAAACAATGGGGTTAGGCAAGCCAATATAGAATCACTAGATGATATCCCCTTGCCTGTCTGATCTAAACATGTCGGAAATTTTCAATTTTAAAAAATTAAAAAAATGCTAGCATAATACGACCTAAAAATCATAAAAATAAGAAGGCACAGGGTAAAACCGAAGCACATATATAGATACACATCCCCAAACCCAAAATACAAACTGCGTGTGTGCCAGGAACTAGTGTCACGAGTGTCACGGGAAACTACTGAATATACAATGACTACAATATATACAGAGTCTCAGTCTGAATGAAATGGACAGAGAATATAACAAAAGAACTCCAGGGTGCTTCTAGGAAGTCGCCGGGAAAGCAGCTCACCGTGAAGTATTACCACGCTATCAATATCTAGCACCGGCCTGATAATCAGACGTACCAGCCTCCGGACCTGTACAGTCAAGTACAGAAAAGAAAAGAAAGTGTAGCATGAGTACATATTAAATAAATATGTACCCAGTGAGTATCCCGCCTAAACTCAAAGAAGTAGTGACGAGAGGTCGACTCGATACTCACTAAGGTCCAACAGTAATAACATATGATAGAATATAATGGAATACAGTAGGCATGTCAGGGAAATAAGAAACAAGTATATATATCAAGAGCATAAATCCAAACAATTGTTGAACTAAACAATAAAGCACTTTCAAGGGTAAGACCACCGAACGAAAATAATAATCACAAATTCTTAGATCCGTCGTGGCGTACGGACCGCTCCCATAAGGTACCTTCTAAACTCGCTGTGGCGTACGGCCCGATCCCATATGTATATCACAATTATTCCTCAACACTACCATGGCGTACGGCCCGATCCCATATATTTCAAATATTCCTCAACATTAAACTCGAAGAAGTAGTGACAAGAGGTCGACTCTATACTTACTAAGGTCCAACAGTAATAACATATGATAGAATATAATGAAATACTGTAGGCATGTCAGGGAAATAAGCAACAAGTATATATATCAAGAGCAGAAATCCAAACAATTGCTGAACTAAACAATAAAGCATTCTCAAGGGTAAGACAACTGAACAAAACAATAATCACAAATTCTTAGATCCGTCGTGGCGTACGGCCCGCTCCCATAAGGTACATTGTAAACTCGTCGTGGCGTACGGCCTGATCCCATATGTATATCACAATTATTCCTCAACACTTCCGTGGCGTACATCCCGATCCCATATATTTCAAATATTCCTCAACACTGTCGTGGCGTACGACCCGATCGCATATATATTACAATTTCTTTTCAACTCTGCCTTGGCGTACGGCCCGATCCCATATATGTCAAAAACTTTTCAACTCTGTCGTGGTGTACGGCCTGATCCCATATAGACATAATCACTCTCAAACCTGCTGTGGGGTACGACCCCATCTCAATATCTTACAATACTTACTTTCCATAACAATTCCTTGCCATTCAACAATTTTCCATAAAGCCTCAGAGGAACAACACTATTCAAAACATAATCTCATAGTACATATGGCGTCACAATAAATCATATAAAGCATTACAAGGAAACATATAAGGCATTACGAGAAAATTCATATAAGGCATTACGAGAAAGCATACAAGGCATGATGTGGGCCTAACTACCCGGACCTAACAATAATAGCCTCTACGTACGGACTCTCGTCACTTGGCACGGGTAGCCCCCAAACAATTTACACATAGCATATACATCACCTATGGGGACAATTCCCTCTTACAAGGTTAGAAAGGAGACTCACCTCGTGTCAAATCTACCCATCGGACCACAATTGCGCCCGAAACTCCGAACTCTACACCCGAGGACTCGCAACTAGAAAAATATAGTATAATTGAATCAATGCTAAGCTCAAAGAAAAAGAATTAATAAGAAATCCTAAAATTAAGCATTCTTGAAGGTTTTTGGAATTTCGACCCCGGGCCCACACGTTCGGATTTCGAAAATTCTTGAAGGAATCAATTACCCGGAGTCTAAGGATCATAATTATGCAAGTCCTTTCTAGAATTCATGGCATAAATGAGAAATTCATAATTTCCCAAAATCCCTAAATTTCTATCAATTTCTATGAATTTTTAGGATAATTGGAAGGGAATTTCATTAGGAATTGATGTTAAAATCATGAAACTAAGGAATTAACTTACCTTGATGACAATGGTGGAAAACCCTTTGGAAATGCTCTTAAAACCTTGAGGAGGAAGATGAGAATGGAGGAAAAATGAGTTGGGTCCCGTATTAAAATACATTGCCCAGCTTCTTGTACTATGCGATCGCAGCTGGGCCAGTGCGTTCGCACAGGGTAATTGCCCAGGACCCTCAAGAAGCACAGTGCAATCGCAGCTGAAGGCTGGCGATCGCAGAGAGTAGCAGNGGGGGGGCGGGCGGGGGGGGGGGGGGGGGGGGGGGGGGGGGGGGGTAGGCAGCTTGTGCGATCGCGGAGAACAAAGGGCCCACCCAAGGCATACCTTGTGCGATCGCGGATAGACCTATGCGATCACACAGGTCATTCTCCCACTCTAGGTCCTACCTCTTGTACGATCGTCGCTGATTGCCTGCAAACGCACTGAAGAAAACCAGACAACAAAATTCTAGTGTTTTGGAATTAACTCGAGGGGTCCGAAACTCACCCGAGCCCCTCGGGACCCCGTTCAAAGATACCAACAAGTTTGTATTCATGATACGGACTCACTCGAACTTCCGGAACATGAAAAACAACAACGAAACTCAAAATTCAACCCCTAAACCAAATTGAATCAACTTAAGAACTTAAGAATTCTAGAATTCACTTCATTGCGCCGAACGGGTCTATACTACTCGGAATGACTTCATAGTTTGCAGACAAGTCATAAATGACATAACAGAACTATTCCCGGTCTCGGAATTGCATTCGGACCTCGATAGCATAAAATCACATTCCAAACCAAATTTCAAATTCTATGAGATTTATCAAAACTTCATTAACTCTAATTTCCCATTTTGATCCGAAACCCGTCAAATCAAGCTCGTTTCTTACCAAATTTCACAGATAACTTAAATAACACATATTGAACCTGTTCCGGGCTCCGAAACCATAATACGGGCCCGGCAGCACAGGTTTCACATCAAGGTTTATTTTCATAAGCCTTTATTATTTACAGAAAACAATCTTCTCTAAAAATTCATTTCTCGGACTTGGGTCCTCGGAATTCGATTCCGGGCATACGCCCAAATCCCATATTTTCCTACGGACCTTCCGCGACCGTCAAATTACGGATCCGGGTCAGTTCACCAAAAATGTTGACCAGAGTCAACTTTATTAAATTAATTATCATAAATTTAACTCTTTATCAAGTTTCCACATAAAGGCTTCCCGGCTACGCGCCCGGGCTGCGCACGCACATCGAGGTGAGATTGACGAAGGCTTTCAGGGCCTCGGAACACAGTCATAATTAAATTTACATAAGATGACCTTTTGGGTCATCACATTACTACTATGTTGCTCCTTTGTTCTGCATACTGCTGTTGCTGTTCTATCTCTTTGCACCTTGATATTCTATAACAATCAACTGGTATGTCTCTAAGTTAATTTTATAAGTATCTCTACACAATATGCTTCAATTCTTGTTTATATACTTGTTGTTCCTTTGGTGCTTTATCTTGTGGTTCTACTGCCTACCATGTAATTAGCACGATTCTATAATGTCCTTTCTCTTTTGTTAGTCTAATAAGTATTCTGCTTTCTTCATGTGATTCTCTATAATTGTTTGAATATGGCATAATTATCATACCCCTGCTGTTCCTCCCTTCCTATCAATCTAATATGTCTCTTATTCCTCATGTGTGACTCTATGTGAGACTTATGTCACTAGTATGATTATTTGTCTATGTTCTTATCTCAACACGATTACTGTTACATGCTCTCATCCCCTATCTAGCCTCTCATGCTGCAACCTGTATCCCTCTATCTGATTTATAAATGCTATCTATTGTTCTAATCCTGTCAATCTATGATTGCTTTGTGACAACTATGTGGTAGCTATGTGAATTTGTGACTATATTCTATTATTAACATGTGAATTACTTGTCCCCCCAACTCCCTTTCCCCCTGTTGAGTTTGAATCCTGCACATTTGCTGGGTTGTGATTGGCCTGTTTCTTTCCCTTTGGCAAACTATTTTCCTTTTGTAAAACTCTTTCATTGTTCTTTGAAGTCATTTTTCTTTCCAAAACTGTTGTTTCAGAACTCTTTCAAACTCAACATTCTTTTAAACTATATGCACTTCCCACTCCTCCTAGAAAACTTAGGTTCTACCCCCTCAGTGTAAGTTGCTTAGGGAATCCATGAGTTCCCTCTGAACTTTGATGCACTGAGGTTGGTAATTCCACACTGCACTTGTTCATCTTTGGCAATTATGGGTGTTGGTACTGGCCAGGGACCCATGAGGGCCCTAGGGAGCTTTGACTCACCCATGCCATGTAAGGATGTGAAACTCGAAAGGAGTGAGGTTGGAAGAAATGGACCTGATTGAAGGCTCTCTATAGAAGTAGCTTCTTATTTTTCCTTTCATTAATGTAATTTATTATTCAGGTTTGTAATAAGTTGTAAACGAATATTGGGGCTGGATAGTGAATGAGGGAGGGGATTATGCATGTTAGTATAGTAATGGGTAGAAACCACGACCATAGAATTTATTTCCCTATGTGTGCAATAGACATCTTGTTTAGGACATGCATTTCATGCATTATAAATCTTGTTTAGGTTCTTCATTCCAGCATGTCTATTATAGTCATATCATTTTGTCAGCCTCACAGTTAATAATTACAACTAGTAATAAAACTACTATAATGTACTTCTGTTTCATTTTCATAAGCATGACATTTATAAACCATGTCTTTTAGGTATTCCCATATGCATTAGATACCATGTTCCTTAGAATTTTGCTTTCAGCATGTCTGTTTTCAATTATACTCTGTTGAATGTCTAGTTAACATGTACCTACTCTAATAATCTCGCCAAAATGTGTTTAACTAGTTAAAACGTTTTTCTGCAAATAAATCATCATCAGAACTAAATAGGCATGTTCCCCCTTTAAAATAAGTAGGCAATATATACGTACGCCTAGGTAAGCTTTAGGCATAATACGTGCTAAAACCAAAATCAATTGTGTTACACTTGGCTTGTGTTAGAATTAATTAGTCTTCTTTTGAAATCTTTAAAACTTTGCTGCTTCACTCTTGTTTTTATCCGTTTCTGAAGTTCACCCTATTTTACTCTAAAACTCCTACTCTATTTTTCAAAACACTGATTCTTGAAATCATGTATTCTTTTACTCTCTACTGAACTTTATTAGACTCCTGCTCTATTGGTTTCCAAACTACTGGTTTTCAGAGTCAGTTTACCCTTTTTCTGAAATCACTCTGCCCTTTTAAAATTCCTGCTTCATTTTCAACTTTATTGGGTTTCTGAAATAGCCTACCATTTTCATTAAATTACTGAACCCTTATTGTGTTTAAACTGCTTGATTTTTAAGGTCACTTGCCTTCTCTTTTAATCACTATGTTATTTAAATCATACTATTACTGAGGATTTCTAACATCCTACTTCTATATCTAAATTACTGGATCTCCGAACTCATTCATTCTTTTCCTAAAATTATTTTGTCCTCTATTTCCCGTTGCATTACTGAGTTTTCAAAGGCATTCCTTTTTACCAAAACTGCTGAAGCCTACTGTTTTCTAACTCAAAATCCCTGTTTTAAATCCTGCTTTCGAGACCTTGATTGTGTTTGAGACGTGCTATTTATGTGTTTATCTATGGAGGGATCTGTGAGCCCCGTATCTGCCCTTATGTGGTCCCCATATCTGTAATCCTATCTTTTTACATGTCGCTTAGAATTTTATCCTTTTAAACCTAGGGTCTCAGCCTAGTCCCTACCTTGTAGGAATAGTAGTCCTAAATACCCTCCAGGACTTATAGAATGGGACGGGTAATAGCACGCAATAAGCATCAGTGACCGACACACGCGTTTTAAATACCTTAACGGGGCAGGAAGGGTACAATACGGATATGATGACCGGTGCGCTAATACCACGTGTAGCCGCCTCTTCAAGGTGTGATATACCGGGTATTGCATTGATGTGATCCGTATTACTTTAAACCTAGAACAATTCTATTCAAATATTTGTTCTAATGTTTTTCCAAAACCTTTAAAGATTTTCATACTTGTTTTAAATCCCCTCTTATATGAACCTTACTTGCTACTTGTTCACCGTCCAAATTCACAAAATTTCTTGGCTGGGACCCACAGTTGTGGATCTTGAGGGGTGCCTAACACCTTCATCTTGGGATAATTTCAAGCCCTTACCCTATCTCTGGTAATGCAAACTAGTTTATGAGTTATCAGCTCTAGGTGCCCTAACACACCGTAAAAATCGTTAGGTGGCGACTCTTCCTTAAACCTTTCCTTTAAGGAGTTGTCCAAAATGTCATAAACCAGTCTCTCCGTACCTGACCCGTGCGATAGAAAAAGGGGGCGCGACACCGGCGCCATCACGACCTTAATAGATTGGGGTCGTGACAGGTTCGAGCCGTGAAAACAGCCTCTTTCTTGCAGAAAGCAGGGTAAGGCTACGTACGATAGACCCTTGTCTGGCCCGTGCATAGCGGGAGCTTAGTGGACCGGGTTGTCGTTTCTTTAAGTACCTTCAAAGCTTTTGTCCAGATTTCTAGTTATTTTGAAAAGCTGATCAAAGTGACGTCTACAGTAGAGAACTCCCTCAAAGGAATTGTAGTTGCTTAGCTGCAATTGAAGACAATAGTAAGCATTGCTAATTAAGATGAGCTCCGCTGGATTGGCTTAGTAAAAAGAATGACATTCTTCAAAACCAGAAATTAAACACCCTTTTTTGTTTTTTATAAAAAGAGAATGTTACATTAAATCAAACATGATATGAGCATCAGATTGGATACAGTTTGAATCTTTGATATGAATTTGAGAGATCATATGTCATATCAGTGTCAGATCCACTAGTTGAAGGGATTCCAGTGCCACGATCAGCTGTATGAACATACACATCATCAGCAGATGGAGGCACTGATCCACCAGAATAGAAGCTAGGTTCACCTTGTACTCAGTTGTTTGATCAGGAAAGTTGTTTGGCCTTCTATGATCATTTACATTGTTTCATAAGAAGAATATGAGTATATCACTCGAAACAAATTATAAATTCAAACCAAAGATTAAACCAATCCATCCGACATATGTCCATGCGCAATGTACATAATACAAATTTACGAGAAACACCGCAAGTCGTTCATGCTCCAACCTGTAAAGCACTCCTAAATTGAAAATGAAAAAATAGCGCTTAGTGGAAAAAAATGGAATCAATGTGATAAATGTAAAAGCAATTGCTCAACAGTAAAGCTTAAAAGTAATCACCTCAACTCAGGCAGAAGTACTTTTCGCCTCCTACAGTAACAAAAAATATGCGGCTTAAGTTTACTAGTAACGGTCTAATATTTACTATGCAAATTGTATGAGCAACTACAAGAGCTTTTCAGAAAAGAGATACTCATTGGGAAGTTAAAATGGAAAACTAACCTTTATATCTTTCAGTTCGATAATTATGTGAAAAAGAGTGCAAAAACTGCTACTATATGGGTGCTTTCTAATAATAAATCAACTTCCATTGGTTTGGCAAGCATTATACAACAGAAACATTGTAAAGAAGAAATTTTAACTAAACTAATACAATAATTACAGATTATTTTCACATAAATATACAAGTATCACACACCCAATTGTTTACTAAACTGTCTTATATGTCCAGTAGTTTCATCAGTAAATTGAACTGCACATTGGGGATGTCTTGGGTTGAGGCCAGTTTGCCCCTTCTGGCACGTTAATGATTCTGAAGCCTTGTCCTATATAAAATTTTATGGCTCCAGGGTTGCTAGTGTCACAATGTTAAGCAATTGCACGGCATCCCCAACTTCTGGTTTGAGCCTCCGCTTTAGTTATGAGTTTTTTGCTATGCCTTTTCGGCGGTACCTTTCCCGGACTGCATCGGTCAAAGATATGACATTCAGAACTCCCTAAATAGTTACTATACTACCTAACACTCAGTGAACGGAAGAGTTATAAACAAATTGGTAAAAATAGAGTATAGAAACAAATTGGTAAAAATGGAATATAGAAATAAATTTGTTAATATATTTATGTTTGATACTTTCAATTGTTAAAATGATATCTTTGAGCTATGGAATTACCTACTAATAGGATGATTATTTTATTTTGAACTACCTTTTTGATTAATACCTTCTTTTTACTAACGAATTTTTAGCTCTTGCAGTATTATAGAAAAGAAAGGAATATCTTGATCGTCATGGAAAATCCTAGAAATAAAGGATGGATGTGTTGTGATAGAGTTAGTAAATAATATTTGGATGGAGTAGAGGGTTTTTTAAATCATGTCTTTTCTGAAAAACAACGTGGAGAAAAAATTGCATGTCCTTGTACGGAGTGTGTGCTTATCCATCAAGTAAATCGGGCTACAACATATGATCATCTAATGATTAATGGTATTATACCTTCATATGATACTTGGTTTGTCATGGGGAGTCTATAAAGGGATCAGACAATGCTGGAGAAAATAACCCCAGCCAGTCAACACTAAGAGGCGATGATATGTGAAGAATGATACATGATGCATTTGGAGGTATTACACAGTTCATGGATACTCACATTAGTGAAAGTGGTGGCGTGGAGAAAAACGTACAAGAGAATATTGCTCCTCCATCTGGAAATCAACCTCATCCAGAGGTGGATAAGTTTGAACGGCTCATGAAGGAGGCAAATGAAGAACTGTATCCTGGATGTAAGAAGTTTAGAAAACTGTCCTTTTTGCTGCATATGTATCGCATAAAATGCACGTTAAAATGGTCAAATGAATCTTTTAATTCTTTTATTGTACTATTGAAAGATGCGCTTCCCGATGGAGAAAAATTGCCTCCTTCTTTCTATGAGACCAAAAAATAGTTGAAGGCTTGGGCTTAAAGTATGAAAACATTCATGCTTGTCCTAACGATTGCATGTTTTTTAAGAAAGCGTTTTCTAATAAGAATGTTAATAAATTCAAAGTTTTAGGGGATTCTAGATGGAAAAATGATGCTAGAAAAATTCCAGCCAAGGTCCTAAGGTATTTTCCTTTAAAACCAAGGCTGCAGAGATTGTTTATGTCTTCAGAAACTTCTAAAGCAATGTGATGGTATCATGAAGAGCGCAACAAAGATGGAGTTCTATGGCATCCTGCAGATTCTGAAGCTTGGACAAATTTTGATAGTAAATATCCTGAATTATTTGGAGATCCTCACAATGTGCGCTTAGGATTAGCTTCTGATGGGTTTAATCCATTTGGCACAATGTGAGCTGTACACAGTACATGGCCAGTGATCTTAATGCCATATAATCTTCCACCATGGATGTGCATGAAACAAGAGTTCTTCATTATGTCCTTACTTATTCCTGGACCAAAAGCACTTAGCAATAATATTGATGTCTTTTTGCAACCTTTAATAGAAGAATTAAATGAATTGTGGGATCTATGGGTAGAAACATATGATGCCTCTACTAAGGATATATTTCAAATGCGAGCATCTCTCATGTGGACTATAAATGATTTTTCAACATATGGTACTCTCTCTGGATGGTGCACTTATGGTCGATTTGCCTGCCCTTCTTGTAACATAAATACTCAATCTAGAAGGCTCAGACATGGCAGAATATTTTGTTACATGGGGCATCGACTCTTCTTGAAGTCGGGACATAAATATCGGAATGATGCAAAATCGTTTGATGGGACTAAAGAAACAAGACATGCACCTCGTTCGGTATCTGGGTCACTAGTGTTGAATCAAGTTAAAGATATAAAATTTACTCTTGGCTAGTCGAGTGAAGGGATAAGTGGAGTGATGAAAAATACATGGAAAAATAGGAGTATTTGCTTCGATCTTCCTTATTGGAAGTCTAACTTAGTGCATCATAATCTTGATGTGATGCACATAGAAAACAATGTGTGTGATAACTTAATTTATACATTATTGGATCTTGGTAAAAAGTCTAAAGACAACTTAGAAGCTAGATTGGACTTGAAGGAGATGAAAATAAGACCAAGTTTATGGCCTCAATATCGAGCTAGTGGGAAAGCATATCTTCCTCCTACTTTTTTCACAATGTCTCAGAAGGAGAAGGAGTTATTTTATGAAGTACTACAAAATGCCAAGTTTCCAGATGGCTACGCGTCTAATATCTCACGTTGTATTCGGAAACGAAAGATATCTGGGCTAAAAACTCATGATTGTCATGTTATAATGTAGGAACTTCTTCCTCTTGCCTTGCGGAGGTCAGTAGATAAAAGAGTTAGTTCAATTTTAATTGAACTATGCACATTCTTTCGTGTTCTGTGTAGCAAAGAACTAAAATTAGAAGAGTTAAAGTTACTTGAAGAAAAAATTCCAGAAACATTGTCTACTATGGAGAAACGTTTCCTCCCATGATTCTTTACTGTTATGATACACTTGGTTATTCACTTGGCAACTGAAGCTAAACATGCGGGGGCAGTACATTATCGCTGGATGTATCCAACTGAGAGGTATGAAAAATATCACTGAATCTTTATTATGTATATATATATATATATATATATATATTTAGTTGTTAAGCATTATAATATCAAACTAATACCATTATTTAATTCAGAGGTATTTGGGTACTTTAAAATCATATGTTCGTAATCGTGCATGTCCAGAAGGTTCAATAGCAGAAACATACATAGCAAATGAGTGTATGGCATTTTGCTCACGATATTTGGAGGGTGGAGATTCAAGGACTTATTGT
Source organism: Nicotiana undulata (assembly GCA_005239495.1). Lineage (NCBI taxonomy): Eukaryota > Viridiplantae > Streptophyta > Magnoliopsida > Solanales > Solanaceae > Nicotiana > Nicotiana undulata. The sequence continues at coordinate 10,882 of ML295910.1, read as the reverse complement.
TCTAGAAAATGCGGTGATGAGATTGAGCAGGAGACTAGTAAAGAAGAATGTTTTTTCCCAACTGTTGGGGAGTCGTATGATGGAGTAGATGTATTTGAGTTGGATGAGAAAACATGGTTGCAAGCACATCGGCATGTGTTTTTCAATTGCGACTCAGAAGTGGTTGAGAGTTATAAAAAGTAAGAGTTGTATATATTATTTAGTATATGTATATAAATTATATGATAACAAAAATGATATATGCGAGTTACATGAATAGGGAACATATTGCTGAAATCAAGACATCACATTGTAAGCGTCGTTTAACACTACATCAACTTGATCGTGTGCATTTCGATACATTTCATGAGTTGTTCAAGGAGCAAGTAAGTAGTAGGACTAAGTCATTGGTTACGTTAAATTATTGTCGTTATAAAGATTCCACATTTATAGTTGTATCTTTTATTTGGTTAGGTAAAGGAGTTGGAAGCCACATCTAACATATTAAAGGATGTAAAAGTCCTTGCACAAGGACCAAGTTATATTGCAAAAAGATTCAATGCATTTGATGTAAATAGCGGGTATCGATTCCGAATGAAACAAAGTGAAGAGTTCAAGGTGACACAAAATAGTGGTGTTATGGTAGTTTCAAAGACTGAAAGTTATGCGAGTACAAGTGACAATGCTTCAAAGTCTACAAATATCACATATTATGGAAGATTGAATGATATTATGCAGTTAAACTACTACGAAGAATTTAAAGTTGTCTTATTTAAGTGTGATTGGGTTGATGTAACCAAAGGTAGAGGAGTTAAGGAAGATGACTTGGGTTTCACACTTGTGAATTTCTCACGCCTAATAGACTCTGGCGATCGAGAACGTCATGTGCCCTTTATTTTTGCAGAACAAGCTCAACAAGTAATATTTGTTCAAGATCCTCAAGATCATGAATGGTTTGTCCCAAGGTTAATTAAACCTCGAGACATTTTTAATATGGGAGAGGAAAATAGTGTGTATTTTGAGTCATCGATGCAGAGTGATGCCACTGACTTGGCTCTCTTTGAAAATGCTCGTGCTCTAGAAGATGAGTATAATGATTGGGTAAGAAGTGGTGTCAATGGGATAGTTATTGATACAAACGTACATTCTCAATCTTCTCTAAATGATGGTGAAGCTAATGATGAGGGAGGAAATGACATAGAAAATGAATATGATTTTGAATAATATAGTTGGAACTTATAGAATATTTTTCTTGCAAGTATTATTTACGAACTTGTAACGACCCAGCCGGTCGTTTTGTATATTAGGACTCCGTTCCCTAAAATTAAACCTTACATAGCGCCTACTCGTGCTTTATGACTCGCGGGAGCGGGCGGTTCGGGATTTGGGAATGAATTGGATGGTTTAGGAACACTTGGTTCCTTAAGGTTGGCCTATTTGGCCAAGTTTGAATTCGGTCAACATTTTGAGCAAACGACCTCGAAATCGAGTTCTGACAGCTCCAGTAGCTCTGTATGATGATTTCAGACTTGGGCGTATGTTCGGCTCGGGTTTCTGATGACCCGGGAGCGTTTCGACGCCCGAAATGGAAATCAGGATTACCTTAAGTTTTGAATTTGGCGTGGAACGGGACTTCATGCTATCGGGGTCGGAATGGAATTTCGGGACCGGCAATAGTTCCGTATAGTCATTTATGACTTGGCTGCAAAATTTGGGGTCATTCCGAGTAGTATAGACTCGTTCGGCGCAATGAAGCGAATTCTAGAATTCCTAAGTTCTTAAGTTTGAATAATTTGGTTTTGGGATTGAATTTTGAGTTCCGTTGTTGATTTTCATGTTCCGGAAGTTTGAGCGAGTCTGTATCATGAATACAGACTTGCCGGTGCTTTTTCACGGGGTACCGAGGGGCTCGGGGGTGTTTTAGACCCCCGGGATCTAAGTTGGAAAAAACAGAAATTTCTCTATCTGGTTTCCTTCTCTGCGATCGCAGAAAGTGGGTTGCGATCGCGGAGAAGGGTTTTGCTGGGCTGCTGATTGTTCTCTGCGATCGCAGCCTTCCCCTTGTGATCGCATAGGTTCAGGCCTCAAAGCTTCACGATCGCAGCCCTTTCACGCGATCGCATTAAGTTGCAGTTGGGCCGGGTGAAATTGTTCATCGCGATCGCATTGACTCGCAGTTAGGCCGGGTGAAATTGTTCATCGCGATCGCAGAACCTCTGACGCGATTGCAGATGTCAGACCAGATGGTCTTTGCGATCGCAGGAACTCTGATGCGATCGCAGAGGTTAGTCCAGTTGCCCTTCGCGATCGCAGGCCTAGTGTTGCGATCGCAGTTAAGCATTTCCTAGGCAGTATTTAAATTCCCAATTACGGGTTTTCTTCTTCATTTTCAATACCCAACCTCCATTAAAGCTTCTCAAAGCTAGGGAAAAGCTGTCCAAGGTCAAGTTGCTCAAGTTGCGAGCCGTCGAGGTTAGTTCCGGAGTTTCATGCGCATTCTTGATCTGGTCGTTGGTCCGAGGAGTGCTTCGTCGAGGTGAGTCTCCTTTCTAACCTTGTAAGAGGGAAATTTTCCCCATAGGTTTTCTATGTGTTATATGTTTGTATTCGGGGGCTGTGTGCGTACCTTGTGATGAGAGTCCGCACGTAGCAACTACTATTGTGATGTCCGGGTAGTCTTAGGATCACAACATGCCTTGTCTTCTACTTTGAAATGATTTATATGTTATAATTCTTTCTTGGATGTAGCATTGTTTCCTTGAATATTTCATTGATTAAGTATTTGAAAATATTTGATATGTGAAGTTAACCTAGTATTTGGTATACGTAGGTTGTCGCTTTGCAAGTTACATTTTGCAAGTGACGTGTAATGCCTTCCACTCTTAGGGGAGCGGTCCGTACGCCACGGTGAATATATATATATATATATAGTGCACTCCTGGTTCGGGCCGGTCGATCCCCGGCAGTGCATAGTTGAGTTATTGGTAAGCATGCACTCTTGGTACCGGTCGGTCGATCCCCGGTAGTGCATAGCTCTTTGGTATGATTACATTATCAGCATGCACTCTTGGTACGGCCTGGTCGATCCCCGACAGTGAATAGCTATTCTTTCCCCTGATTCCAGCCAAATGTTTTACTCTTCGGTGCGCATGGCTGCTCGGTATTGTTTCCCGACTTATGATTTGACGATTGTTTGAGAAAGACTAAAAGGGAAGTTGTTATTGTTTGAGTAATTATTTGAGAACTTTGTGATATTTTCTTATTATTTGTACCCTGCTACATGTCTACTGCTTTCTTTAGATCCTACTTTACTTTATTACTATTGGACCTTAGTGAGTATCGAGTCGACCTCTCGTCACTACTTCTTCGAGGTTAGACGGGATACTCACTTGGTACATATTTATATATATGTACTCATGTTGCACTTCCTTTTTCTTTCTTGTACTTGATTGTACAGGTCCGGAGGTTGGTATGTCTGGTTATCCGGTTGGTGATAGATATGGACGGAGTGATTATACTTCACGGTGAGTTGTCCTTCCTGGCGACTTCCTGGCAGCACCTGGAGTTCCTTTGTTTATTCTCTGTCTTTTACATTCAGACCGAGGCTATGTATATATATATATTTTGTCATGGTATATGATGTAGTTGCCCGTGACACTAGTTCCTGGCACACACGTCATATATATTTTGGGTACTGGGTTGTATATCTATATATATGTCTTACCTTGGCTAGGCATAGTCAGGTTTTTTTTACTATCGCACCAGGCTATTGCTTGTTTAGTTGGTTAAATGTGGTAAGTGTTGACTGGTTTAGATTATATGGGACGAGTAGCACCTAGTGTACTTCATAACGGATTGCCTAACCCCCTGTTGGGCGCCATCGTGACCTGAATTAGGATTTGGGTCGTGACAGAACTTCTAAAGGTTTGTTCTTTTTTTACTTAAGCAATTTGAATACTTGATATTCGAGTGTTTTTTTGTGCTTTCTTTTAATTATATTTTGCTTATTGTATCCATTTAAAGTTGTATGTTAAGGTGGTATTATCACTGGATAGTTAGTTATCATGTTGCATCAATAACTCTTATCTCTAGAATAATCTTTGTCGCAAGGCTTTGTATGTACGAGTCGTAAAAAATTTTTACATCTTGAGATTAGGATGATGCTTCCTCCTATTTTGCACGTGACCTACTGATCTGTTGGAGTTATCTGGTACTAGTATAACTTAATGCAGCTAGATAATTTTTTTATTTTGGAGAAGGAACGATGCGAACTAGAGGTCGCAACCGGCTGGTAATTGAATAAGATGACGATGAAGATGTGCGACCTTATATTGAACATTTGATGGAGGGTCAAAATCATTTTACCCTCCAGCTCGACTATGCGGAGTTCCAAGTAACGCAGCTAAGGTAGCAGCCTCTATCATCATGTTATTAGGTTGTATGTCCAGGAGGGACGGTATATTACCCAGATTTTGTTGATGAGCGTTTTGTCGCTAGAATGCAGATCTTCCCTCCAACTCAGCAAATTTGGGTGGATATTGGTGACCATGCCGAATCTGGGACTTTGTACCTCATATTTCTGCAAGGAAAACAAGGTTAGTCCCTGATCCCCACCCGACTCGACTATTTAACTTCAACGATTAGCATGTAAGCATTTAATTCTCCAAATAAATGCACAGAACGTGATGATGTCTGTTGAGATTTATGGAAACCCGATGAACTTTGGACAAGGCTATCTTAAAGGCTATTGTGCGGACAACACGTTAGTCTGGCTAGGTTTGACCATGATGTATGCAACAGTACAATGGAGTAAGGTTTTTATGGGGTTTTAGACAGGTACCCTTGAGCGGACAACTCAAGGGGAAAAGGCACGGAATCGTCGACTGCACCGCTGATCGACTAGTTTTACCGCAAATAAGCCTTTCCGACTTTAGGGGGTAATGATATAGGAAGGGCGCAACCACTCATCAAGCGTTTTTATAAAAAAAAAAATTGGCACGAGTGGAGTATGACTGTTGGATCATGAATAATGCAATAAACAGTAAACATGTAGTCACGTATTTGCACGTTATGAAAGCAGTAAATACGGCAGTTTATAATTTAAACGGTTACAAAGGAAGGAAACAAGAGAGATATGTCAATTAATTTTGAAGAAAATTAATGCCTAAAGGAAAATGAACAAGTAATTGCACATATAAAGAGGTACAAATTCACAAAGCAATTTGAAATGGTAAAAGCCTGAAAAATCCCCAGCGAAGTCGCCATGCTGTCGCGCCCCATTTTTCTTAAGCACTCCTTTCGCGGCCGGTTAAAAGGGTTTATGACATTGGTCGGGGCAACTCATTCCTTTTGGGAAAGCGGTTTGCATATTTTTGGAGAGTCACCGCCTAAGGATTTTGAGGTGCGTTAGGGCACCTAATGGGGGTTCATTTACAACTATGTTTGATAACCAGAGACAGGGTAAGGGCTTGAAATTATCCTAAGGGGAAGGTGTTAGGCACCCCTCAGGATCCACAAGTGTGGTTCCCGGCCAAATAACATTTTTGAATTTTGTACAACTAGCAAGTAAACAAATATTGTCCAAATGCTTTCAGGACATGTAAGTTTTACATAGGGCAGAATCACATGGTGACGGTTTATTTTAATATTATTATTTACCTTAGAGAGAGGATTTCTAAGTGATGAATGAGATGCTGTAAATATGAAGCATGCTTTGTATGAGTTATTCCTAAACATGACTTCTATTGCGCACAGAAGAAAAGTAAACGTATGAGCATGGTTTCTACCCTTGGCTACACTACAACATACATATTACCCTCCCTTTTTTCACTATCCAACCCCAGAATTGTTTACAAATAATTATTACATACCATTGCCCATGAATTACATAACTAAAATAAGAAAAATAAGAAGTTATCTATAGGGAGCCTGCAGTATAGGCCCAGATCTCCATGTCCTCAATGCCAAGTAGTGTTTCACAGCCTTTCTCATAATCCGGGTGTGTCAGAGTTCCCCAAGGACCTCAAGGGACCCCGGGCAGTGCTCACACCCATAGTTCATAGCCATAGTAGAATAAATGCAGTGTGGAAGAGCCAACCTTAGTGTGTCAAAGTTCAGAGGGAGCTCAAGGGTCCCAAAGCAATGCTCACACAAAGGGGGCAGAACTTAAGGGGTCTAAGAGTAGAGTGAGAGTGCTTGACATAGTTTTGAAAAGGTTGAGTAAGAAAAAAAAATAGTTTTGAAAAGAGACTTGATCAAAATGATTTTATAACAAAAAAGTTTAACCAATGAGATAGTTTGAAAGAGTAGAATAATCAGAACAACTCCAATCTCAGGATCAAAACAAGTTCAGAACCACACAAGGAACAAAGAACCAAGAACAGTCCAACAACCGCAAACAGGGGTAATGGGATTTGAGGGACAATTATAGAGCATGTGAGGGAAATCATGTAGTAGGTAAAGGTATACATAGGTACATAATCAGGGAAATCCCAAAAGGGGTTTAATGGACTAAGGCAGCATGTATCTCAAGATTACACAGAACCAAGTAGCATAAGATGTAGACAATCATATTGAAGCAGACTAGAAAAGGGGATACCATTACGTAAACATGCTGAGTCTAGGGGAGGGGAGTGCATAACATGATGATAAAGCAATAAGGTAGACATATCAATTGCAAGTTGAGCAACAAAACCATAAGTAAAAACAGACTAGGAACAGGATGAATTGCAGTAATAAAAGAAACATGTTGTCTTTGAGACTTGAATTGAAATCAGGACATACCAGTGAAGAAGACAGTAACACAAAGTAGGAGATAGGAGAGCACAATAGTTAGCCTTGGCTTGCAGTCGGCTGACTCAGAGCAATAACAAGCAGCACATAAGAGAGAGCAGAAAGTTCAATTGTGAGAGAGAGAGTTATTGAACCAGTGTGTTCGTGTCTTCAAGACTGTTAATGAGAGTAGTATATATAATAGTTTGAATCTAGGTAAAATAAGGCAAAAATCACAATTGTACAGTAATTATGGGACTCAGAACCAATTAGAGTGAAATCAGTACAAGCATCCCCTTAATTTAGGGAATTAACTTCAAATGGTAAGAACATGTAACAAATAAGGAAATAAATCATCATATAATTGGAACAAACCAAATAAGGAGATACTTCAAATAGTGCAAGTACAGAACAAGTAATTAGTCTAGGTTCATAGAGTCCTAATTAAGGAAACAAATGTTGAGAATCAATAAACGATGTAGTCAACCACACAATAAGGCAGGAAATCAGTAAAGAATATTACCCTAGGAAATCAGTAAAGGTATCAGTCATTAGAAATCAGGGATTTAAGGAATCGAAAGTAATAATTGAGGGAAAATACTACAGATTTCTGTGAATAAACGAAATAAACATAATATAGGCAAGAAGAGGCGTAAATCAGAAAACCTAACAAGCACAGTAGGGTAAAAATCACAGAAAACTAGGAACATACTCATGAGAAACAGACACACATACAAATCAAAAGAACAAATCGATAAAGACAGACTCAGGATTATAATACAACGTTAAAACTAAGGTTTAACATAATAAATTATGATTAAAAGTGATTTTAACAAAAGTCGTTTAAACATATGAGAAGAATCACAGAATAACACTTAAACTCGAGGAAATCGTTTTTGAAGAAAGGTTTTTTAGAAACCCTAGTTAGAAGATGGAAAATCATTTTAGGGAAAATGAAAAACCCTTGAAGAAAACATAAAAACAACTCGAAATATGTATAGATATGTTACAGATCTAGAAAACTCGGAAGTTTTAGAAGTTAGGGTTTCAAAGAAAGAACCCAGAGAGGAGAGAAAAACTCAAAGTTTTACCGGTTTCAACCGGAAAGTGTAAAGATCTTACTCGGACGGCTGCGGATGGCCGGAGAACGACATGAAAGGCCATAGGCGGGAGTTGAACCGCTCCAGGTTCTCTTAAGGGCCTTAGGACAGTGTCAAACCGGCGTGGGGGAAGAGACATCGGCTTGGAGGGGTGAGACCTCATGGTTTCTAGCAAGAGAGGTGGCCGGAAAAGGGAGGCAGAGCTCAACGGAGGGGGGAAGGTGAAGGTGAGAAGGTTCTAGAGAGAAGCAGAGAGAACCAGAGAGAAGGCGAGAGACAATTAAACGGGGAAAATGAGGGGGGGAGGTAGTCGTTTAGGATTAATTATGGTAGGGATTAATCTAGGTCGTTGATTTGAATTAATCAACGGCTCAGATTAGAGAGGGGTATTGGGTCGGGTAGGCTAGGATTTGGGCCTATGTTATTTGGGCTAATTAATTGGGTTAGGGGTCAGATTAATTGGGCTAGGATTTAAATGAAAAGGGGCTAATTGTTAAATACCCAATTAAATAGATAAATAATTAATTAAAAATGGCTAATAATTATATAAAATGAAATTAATGCTAAATAGACTAAATTAAAACGATTAATCAGTATTAAAATTACAAATGACTAACTATTGAGTAAAAAATAACATAAAATATGTAATCAGGCTATAATTGCAAAGTTATTGCAATTATAGCCAAATAATACAAATTTGGCTAATTTGTGAAATAATTAAATCTTAATAGGACCAAAAATGATATATTAAACCAAGAAATATTTTGAAATCATTTGTAATGCCATTTATGATTAATTATTGGAGATAAAAATGCTAGATAAATTAGAGTAAATTAATAAAAATGTGGAAAAATTATAGAAAAATGCCAATTATTATAAAAACTGATTTTGAAGGCATATATGCAAGTTTAAAATTGATTTGAGAAAAAATTGGGTATCAACATGCACTGTCTGTAGCACTGTCTTTTCGGCGCAAGACATTGTCTATGGCACTGAATTTTTGTTGCCTTCCACGTCTTTTTTTATTGCTCCATTTTGTAGCCTTGAGGTATCATTTCATGCAACTTTTCTCCAATTCATGTTCAAGCATTCCCACACATGAAATAAGCTATATTAAGCGCAATTGTTGCAAAAATTAGCACCCAAACAACAAGCAAATGGGGTAAATAACATCAAAATATATGGAATTATCGCACGACATCACCTTCCCTGTTTCTCGTCGCTATGTGAGTGGCTACTTCATATCACTTGGTTCTTCTCCTATTTTGTGGAAATCGAAGAAGCAAGCCTCAATCTCACTCAGTTCTGCCGAGGCTGAGTATTGCAGCATGCGACGAGTTGTTGCAGAACTCACCTGGTTGGTCCGATTGTTCGAAGATCTCTCCATCCCCATATCACTTCCTGTTAATATTCACTCTAACAGTCAAGTTGCAATCCATATAACTAAAATCCCTGTCTTTCATGAAAGGACGAGCACGTCATGATTGACTACCATTTTGTGCGTCAACAGTATGTCCCATGTTTAATTTCACCCTCCTTTGTACAATCTTCTTCTCAGTAGGCATATTTGTTTACCAAATCCCTTACCAGCCCGGTTCATCGCAATCTATTGTGCAAGTTGGGGTTCCTCTTGTCCCCCGCCAACTTGAGGGAGGGTGTTGGTGCACAACCCAAAAATGTGTTAGCAAAGAAGAACAAACATCTGGTGTTTAGTAACACCAAGGAAGAAGACAGTGGCGGCGGAAGCTAAGCTTTGGTCTGAAGGGTCTCTTTGTTTTAAGAAAGATGTTGGACCCGGGTTTAGATTCTTTATTTGTATGAGTTTTACTGAGTTGGATTCTATCTGGTATCAGGCCCAGCTAAAGCAAAAGTCCAGTTTAATTATACAAGAGCTGACATTTTGAGCAAACAAAGAATAGCCCGGAAAGATAATTTTGAGCATCACGTATATTGATTGAGAAACAGGGAGCTGACATTCTCTTCTTTCTTGATTCTTTTGCTTTATAACTAGAACATGTTTCTCAAATGTTTTCTTCCTACATATAGGCATTCTTTGATTAAAGCATGGGAGCTAATGTATTTGTGCTCATCTTGCATGCCTCGGAGCAAGGAAATTAGTGAATACAGGTCCGTATATACTCAAACTATGGCTCATGGAGCTAATGCTGACACCGAAGTTCAAGTTTTTGCAATAAATACTTTAAATGCGTTGAAACGTTCTAATAAGGCTGGACCTAGGCAGACGATGCCTGGTCGTGAGGACATTGAAGCTCTCTTAACTGGTAAAACGCTTAGTACGATAGTGTTTTTCGAGGAAACCACATATATATGACATGACTGCTACAATTGCTGATACTATTGAGGTACTGCTGGATTTCCATTGTAACGACCCAGCCGGTCGTTTCGTGTGTTGGGACTCCGTTCCCATGAATGACTCTTCCCATAGCGACTACTCGTGCCTTATGACTTGTGTGGGCCGGTAGTTCGAGATTCGGAAGTGTTTTGGCCAGTTCAGGAACACTTAGTTCCTGAAGGCTAGCCTATTTGGCTGATTTTGGTTCCGAGCAGCATTTTGAGCAAACGACCTCGGAATCGAGTTCTGACAGCTCCAGCAGCTCCGGTTGATGATTTCGGACTTGGGAGTGTGTTCGCCTCGGGTTTCTGATGACCTGGGAGTATTTCGGCACCTGAATTGGAATTCAGGATTGCATGTGATTTGGAATTCAGCCTGGAATTGGACCTCGTGATAGCATGGTCCGAATGGAATTCCAGAACTGGCAATAGTTCCGTACATTCATNTCTTGAAATCCTAAGTTTGATCTAAGGGGTTTTGGAGAGTGATTCTTGGTTTGAATGATGTTTCTAGTGTTCTGAGAGCTCGAGCAAGTCCGTCATGTGATTTGGGACTTGTTGGTATAATTTGTCGAGGGCTTGGATGGGCCCAGGGGTCTCCCGGACCCCGACCGGGATCAAAAACCAGAAATTGAACTGCTGGTGGGAATTTACTGGTGTGACCGCACCTGCGGTCCATG